>JANPWJ010000331.1:0-13295 GCA_027406325.1 Blastocystis sp. subtype 2
GCATATGGTGCTGACCACCGGCCTTACCACGACCCGAAGGA
The DNA here is from genome assembly GCA_027406325.1 of Blastocystis sp. subtype 2. NCBI lineage: Eukaryota > Bigyra > Opalinata > Blastocystidae > Blastocystis > Blastocystis sp. subtype 2. The sequence goes on from JANPWJ010000331.1 coordinate 42, forward strand.
TGGCAACGATGCTTACCTAGAGCGTTACGCGATCTCGCTTAAACACCCACCAATACGACCATGACCAGCACTGACGTGACCTCTGGCCTTTCTGTTCTTGCTAAATCTACTAGGCTACACGGAAGGTGAGTCCCTGCCGTTCAATCCCAAAAGGCTCCTTCCCTCTCTCAACGGAGAGGAATCGGCAAGACAGTCAAAAAGCAATACATACCATTTCAGCAAAGGGAGGAACCGATAATCTCTGTAACCAGAAAGCGAAAAGGAAGTGCCGTCGCCGTGTTAATTTTCGGAGAATAGAAGTCACTCTTTGTGTTTCGTTTATTGCGACGCATTGCATTCCTCTGTCTGTTCGCGGAATCCAGCCCTTCTGGATGGGAACCACGAGTAGCATGAGTGATAACACAAACAGGGAAACATATTCTTCTTCATAATGTGCACGCACGACGCATTAACTATGAGGCTTCTCCTTCTTCTGGCGGAACAGAGCGAGAAGAGAGGTCTTGGACACGCAGACCACCTTGAAACGGACTCCCGGAATATCACCCACAGCGTGACCCGAACGACCGAAACCGGCAATCAGCACCTCGTCGTTCTCGTCCACGTAGTTCAAGCAACCATCGCGAGGAACGAAGGCAGTGATCTTCTTGCCGTTCTTGATCAGCTGCACACGCACGCACTTACGAATGGCGGAGTTGGGCTGCTTGGCTTCCACACCACTATGATTCGTGAAAAGGAGAGAATTGATTACACCTTCTCGAGGACAATGCCCTTAGCCATGGTAGCGCCACCGAGGACGTTAGCCTTAATGGAAGAAATGTTGTGACCCTTCTTGTACTTCTATTCCATGAAAGGGAGCGAGACGAGCGCAAACCTTATCGGCCCATCTCTCCTGACGACGGACGACGCGAAGCTTGCGAGCAGCACGAATACCACAAGGTTTACTACACTCACGGTTAGAATCGCTCCCCTTGGAGGATGAATCCCATCACAGCCATTCGATGGAATAAGCAGTTCACTCGCCAGCAGCGTACCCTTTACCCATGATTCCGATGAATAGTGGCTGGAAGAAGACAATCTAAGCGAGCACACAACGAACCCCATGACTGCATTTCGCTGGAGGGAGTCCGAGGGCGAATCGATGACCCCCATCATTTCTCATTCTCTTAACGAATACAGAGAGTGGTGACTGTTTCGCGTTGTGGTTGAACTTGCGAAGTGTTGAACGTGGAATCTGCGGCTCGTTCTTTGACTGATAGGAATTGACCCCTTCTCTTCGTAACCCTCTCCGTTTCTGTTCCTCCTCTCTGTTTTGAATTCTCTGCGTTCAACGATGTGTCCGAGTCTGTTCTACGCAGTATTGTGCCTCTCTCTCCTTTATTTCCAACTATTCTTTCATTCTGCACAGACCGAGATCAAGGAAGTGCACTCATTTCAACGGAGTATCTTTGGAAGAGATGAAGTCGTCGTTCCTTCCGAAAATGATACTACGGAACCTACAAGAATGTCTATAACCAGAAGACCGAGGAAGCCGACCCAATCGAGTGATCTCCGTTCCTTCTGCCAGGAGATTGCGAAGAACAATACCATCATGGTCTCCTACACGGACGAAGGCTACCTGCCCTTCTTCGATTTGTTCTACCGAGTGAGCCATTTGGAGCAGTACTCTAACTTCTTTGTGGCTGCCGCTGACATGTACTCATATCAGGTACTCCTGTTTCACCGTGTTCATTGTAGAACCTGACACAGCGTGGTATCCCCGTGTTCTATGTCTCGGCTGTGGGTATCAGTTCGGAGGCGTCGAAGCGAGGGTCCATCATCACGGGAGACGAGTTCCAGCGGAAGGTGCTGAACAAGATGACCTTCATTCGCAACATCGTGGACACGGGATTCACCGTGCTGTTCATGGACTGCGACATCCTCCTCTTCCAAAACCCGTGGTCCGTTCTCTCCCAGTACACGGCGCGGAACGCGGATATGGTGGCTCAAAAGGACTACACGCTCAACTCCGGCTTCATGCTTCTCTTCCCCACGTCCGCCACGACGACGCTGCTTCGGTTCGCCTACTACCACATGGTTCGACGGAGGGAGCGCGACCAGGAAGCCATTCAGTTCGCAATGCGATTCCAGCCCTCGTACCGACTGAAGTTGCTGCCCGAGAGCAGTTTCAGCAACGGCAGAGTGTTCTTCGCACACCACCAGTTCTACTGGGACGCAATACGGAAGGACGAGGTGATGATGCACAACAACTTCATTATCGGCAGCGAGAACAAGATCTACCGACTGCGCGAGATGAAGCTGTACAACGAGGACACGGACGAGTACTACTCCTCTCCTACCCGGAAGTACCTCATGGCGGACGTGGAGGAGAAGAGACGCAACAGCACGCTGTATCTCATGCAAGTGGCGGTGCTAAGTCGCATCCTGAACCGCACGTTCCTGCTGCCCACCTTCTTGTGTCCCTCTCATTTCTCCGTGACCAAGTGTAATCTGTGCAGGGGCGAGCTCATGTGCTTCAAGAAGTTCAGAAACACGATCCAGAACGACTACCGCTCTTATGTACCGTTCCTCTTCTGTGGTGAAGAGTAGACCTTCCGTGACCACGAATTGACGCCTCCTGACGTGAAGCAGCTGATTCGGGACGCGGAGGGCTACCACGTGACCGTGGAGGGAGCGCAGGGCGAGCACTCCATCCAGCTGCCGAAGCACATGACAAAGACGGCGATTGCGGAAGCGTTCGCTCCTATGCAGTCCCTGCGCGTCCTCAAGCTCCTGGACATCCCGACGAGCTTCCCCTCCAAATTCAAGTGCGCATGTTTCCAACAAACACAACCATTTACTTTCTCAAAGCAATAGCTTCGATCTCGACGCCAGCGTCCTTAGGAAGACGAGCGACCTCGACGCAGGAGCGAGCGGGGTAGGGAGCCTTGAACTCGTCGAAGAACTTGCCGTACACAGCGTTGACCTTACCGAAGTCGTCCATGTTCTTCACGAACACGGTGGTCTTGACGATATCAGCGACAGTGAGACCAGCGGCTTCCACGACGGCCTTCACGTTCATGAGGCTCTGGCGGGCCTGCACCTCAATGTTGTCGGAGAAGGTGCCGGTCACGGGGTCAATAGGGAGCTGACCCGAGGTCAACACGATGTTGCCAAGATCCAGACCCTGGGAATAGGGACCAATAGCAGCGGGGGCCTTATCAGTCTTAAGGATGCTCATGTTACAAAAGATATATAGATTAAAAGTGAACCTTCTAAATCGGGGAAGGTGGAAAAGCGACCAGTGGTCCTTGATGGTCAAGACCCATTCCCATTTGAGAGGGAGCGGCTCGGATGAGGCGGCAATCTCTCCGGCTGTTTCCCCTTTCATTGAATCACACGAGGAACGTGCGGAGAGAGCAACTCGCCAGTGGAAGCCTGATCAACAAACACAAGAAAGGAATCACGGACTGTCGCAGTCCAGGTCGGAGAAGCACTCCTGGATCACTTTCTGCGTGTTGAGTCGCAGATGGAAGGGTCGGTCCTTTCGCATAAAGAACTGGTATCTCCGTCCCTCGTCCCGGACGAAGGCCATGAAACTGTGCAAATGGAGGACAATGCGCCCATCCTCTGTCTTGGTTGTGTTGATATGCGGCTTCAGATTCTCCAGCATCGACAGCACGATCTTCTCGTTGCGACTTCCCTTCAGCTCGTCGTATCCCGTATGACCCATGATGCTCACATCGTGATACACAACGTTTTCCAGCTTCTTCTCTCCGTAATTCTTCACAAAGTCGTACAAGAAGTGCAGTCAAGGACACAATGGGATGTCATGCAATGCAATGGGATGTCATGCCACGCCATGCACTGCACTGCAAGTCAATCAACAAGGATATGCTATAGAAGGCGAAGAACGTGGTGGCTTCGGAGTACTTCCACAGCAGCACGCGGAACGGCTGCGTCCGGTAATCCGGGATCAGAAGACAGTCGATCGAGTGCCTCACCAGCTCCATCCCCTTCTCGATCTCCCCGGTGAACAGGAAGTACTTGCACACGCTGCGCACCGACGACGACTACGCCTCACTCCCCTCCCTCTCACCCACAGTGTAGGTGAAGCCCTGCGTGGTGGCGTCGTTCATGATGATCGAAAAGAGCTCCGTGTCCTGCTTCACGCCGCAGTAGTGGAACAGCAGCTTGTACGTCAGGTCGTCGGGCGTCGTGCGCTTGGAGCGGCGCGTGCAGCGGTACAGGTACAGCACGGCGAGGCGGTCGTCCTGCTTGATGAACCAGAGGAGCAGCGCGTTCAGACTCGCCTTGCGCAGGTACAGCTTGGTGAACTGGTAGTGTAGCAGCTCGATCGACTCGTTCTGCAGCAGCTGGTCGAAGTTCTGCAGGAACGCCGTGCTGTTGTACAGGTTCACGTCGCCCATCTGGTGGTTGGGGAACGCCGCGTTGATCTCCTTGCTGATGCTGCCCACGAAGTCGTAGCCCTGCTGGATGTCCTTTACGATCACCGGCATGTACTCCTGCTTCTGCGTCTTCCACAGCAGGTCGAGGATGATCATGTACGTCACGCCGTCCGCCTGCACCTGGTCCAGCTTCATGATCTGGTAGATCTGCAGCGCGCGCTCCCAGCTGCCGTTCCGCTTATATCCCGTCAGCAGGCTGTTGTAGGTCCACACGGTCGGCTTCATTCCCTTGCGGCGAATCGCCTCGAACAGCTCCTCGGCGCCCTTCATGTTGCTGGAGCGAATGTAGCAGTTCAGCAGCACCTCGTGGTCCACGAGCGTCGGGGAGTAGCCCTCCGCCAGCATCATGTTCCATATGGTCAGCGCGATGGAGTCCGCGTTCTTCCCCACGCTGCACACGCGAATCGCGTCCATGTAGTCGTCGCTGTTGATGCGCACCTGCGCCTCCTTCATCTTCAAAATCACCTCGTATGCGATGTCGCAGCGACGGTACTCGTAGAGCAGGTGGAGCATCTGGGAATAACTACACATCACGAGGAAAAGCAGGCACTGCATGTGGTGCTCCCACGTGTAATGGTCCAGCATGCTGCGGATCAGGGAAACGAGGTCCTCAATCGACAAACGCACATCGTGGTAGCTCAGCTCCTTGAATGTGTCAAATGCCCTCTGCATATCCTCTTGCGACGCGTCCTCGTCACACCGAATACGCTGAACAAAGCTACACTGAAGAAAACGACGCTCGCCTACTCCTTTCGCTCGCTGAGCTTATTCAAATCCAGCTCATGCAGAGTCCTTTTCCTTTTCGTCACCGCTGTCGCCGAGGACTTGGGCGCTGACGAATTCTCCACGGTGTTGCTAAAGTGATGTGCAAATACGGATATGGATGGCAACACACATCGAGAACGAAGTCTATGCATAAGAAGGAGGAGGGAAACGCATCACGTCATGGAGCGGTAGGGCAACGACGGAACTGTCTTCAAATTCCTCATGAGAGGAGAGAGCCTCGTCCATCCCCTGTGCAGACCGAACATACTACGCGCGAGAAATGAATGAGGCCGTCGAGCAGGAGAAGGAAGGGGAGTGTGAAAGGAAAGCGCCAGAAGAGACAAGCACCCCATCTCCCATTCTCCAGAAGTACTTCGTTTCTCTCTCCACACAGTCTCTCTACTCACATTCTCGCAATTCTTTCCATAAACAAGAGCGGTGGGGGCGCGAAAAGCGCATTCTGTTCACAGCGTTGATCATCAAGGATCACCGTACGCTTCGAGTCCAAAAGCAGAAAACAGCAGCTGTATGCGATGTCAAATTGGGTAACGGTGAGAAACGCGTGGTGCGTGCTGATGTGCGTAGTCCTCTGTGTTTAAGGAGTTACTGGACTGTATGCAAAACTCGCAAGGCGATGCGGAGTCTCTAGAACAGAAGATCGCCCAGTCCGCGATCGATATCAATGCGTACGATTCCAGGGGGTTCACGCTTCTCCATTATGCGGCGCAGCTCGGTTTCGACGATAGCATTTATGTCCTCTTTAAGTGCGGCGCGACGTTGGACCAGTGCACACTCGTATGCCTCCCGCTTCCTGTTCAATGTAGGATAACAGGACTGCTTCCGACCTGGCGGCTGACGCTGGGTTTTCGAACACATCCGATTTTCTGAAGACGCTCATTTCGGAAAGGAATGTTGCTGTTGACGCGTGGCGCGTAATTGCCTAGAGCTTCTTGGATGCGATCAAGCGGGACGACATCGAATACATAAAGGCGAATAGCAAAAGCCAGGACTGCAAATACTACCGGACGCAGAGTGGACTCTTTCCCCTGCACTACGCTTGTCAAGTCGGTGGAATTCGTGCTTAATTGTCGTCGTTCATGATGTGTAGAGATTGTCATGGAGCTGCTGAAGAGCGGCTTTGATGTCAATCAACAAGACGCTTTTGGGCGCACAGCATTGCACTGGTCGGCAATCCTCTACGACTGGGACCTGCTCACGCTGCTCATTCAGAACGGCGCCGATTACAGCATTCCCTCCCTCGTACCCCCATATTCCTGTTCCAACGCATAGACCGGAAAGACCGCGATCTGCATGTCGTTCCCCTTCCTGAAGACGTACGATCAGCCCGATTTCTCGACCAAGTGCGACGAGGCCTTTTTCAACGCCATCAAGCGCTCCGACGTCGAGTCCTGCGAGTCCTTTATCGAATCGCGTCCTCCGCACTACGTCGAGAAGCTGGTAGATCCCGAGGGCAACAACCCGCTCCACATCGCCGTGCAGACGTGGGAGGGCGTGGGCATCAACGACGTCGCCTTGCAGCTGGATCTCATCCAGCTCTTCATCGCGCTGGGGGTGGACCCTGCGGCGCAGAACGCCCACGGCGTGTCCGCACTCGATCTGGCGAAGAAGTCGTCGTGTCCAGAAATCGTCTCGTATTTTGATTCCATGTTTGCTCCCTCGCTCCCCGAGCCCACCGAAGTGGTCGAGCTCCAGCCTTTCCCCTCCGTCACCTCGCCGCGAGCGTCCTCCGCGATGGCCTCAGCCATCGGCTCTCCGTCGCTCCCCGTCGCTCCTTCCCCGTCCGTCCCCGTCGCCCAGCTGCCTTCTCTCTCGTCGCAACCGTCTGTGGTCGGTCAGGCGATGGTCGTCTCGTCCCCGTCGCTTCCTGCAAAGACGCCATCGTCGCTTCCTGCGAAGACGCCATCGCCGCTCGACGCGTCGACGCCCGCTCTCTCCAAGCCGGCGGGCGAAATCGCCTCGGAGGTGGTCGACAACGATCAGGAGTGCGAGATGGCGGCGTCGCTGTCGCCGTCGACCGCCGTGGAGGAGCTGCTGACGCACACGGGCATGCAGGAGTACAAGGAGCTCTTCGAGGAGAAGGTGCGACCGCGTCGGCTGCATCATCCGTAGGGCTACAAGCTCTGCAGCGACCTGTTCTCGCTGTCGGAGGGCGACTGGAAGGAGATGAAGCTGAAGTTCGGTCACCGGAAGCGCCTCATGGACCTGATCCACCGCCTGGACTGTCTCGGCACCTTCCTCGAGTCCATCCACCTGCTCTCGCACAAGAAGCACCTGCTCGACCTGGGCTTCGACTCCGTGTGGAGTCTGCTGGGCGTGAAGAGGGAGTACGCGGAGACCATGAGACTGACGGAGGAAGAGATGGACGCCTTTTTGAAGGGGCAAGAAGCACTTGTAGGGGTGTGGGAGCGGTGTGAGGCGTAGGTTGCACCTCCTCTGCCTGTACTGGGCATGAACGATAGTTGTGAGCCGTTGCTGCGACTGATATTCGACGAAGAGAACACGAAGCGGATCATGACGGTAGGCGCGGGAGGAAGGGGTGACGCGTAGCAAGAGGCAATTACGACCGTTGGCTACTTTTTGTATATAGACATGAATGCACAGGAAGAACTGGGAATTCGGTTTGGGGAAACTGTGGGATTGTGTTATATTGTATCGGTGAGTGTTCCTCCTCGCGATGACAAGTAGCAAATCGAGGGTGAAAAGAAGGACGAATAGCACGCCTTTCCCTCCTGTTTGTTAACAAACACGGCAGCAAGCGTATTTCTCGGTCCACTCCTTGGCAGTCGCCTCGAAGGCAGCGCGGTTGTTGCGCACCTCGTCGCCGATGTCGGGATCCACCGCCATGTCGCAGTTGGCGTAGTTCTACGATAAACGGCAGTCTCCAACGCTACCTGCAACATCTCGTACACAGTGGTCACGACGGTGGAGAGGTTGTTCACCGCCTTCCAGTTCTCCGCAATCGCCTCGTTGCAGAACTTGCCGTCGTCCTTGTCCACCAGAGGGTGATAGATCTTTGTGGCAAAGCGCACCTGCAGATGAGCACAGCGAGAATGAGCATACGGAGGGAGCGACGAGCGGATAGTTGGAGGGAATCGTAATCTCCAGATGGAAAGCGCCTCCGTCGTAGGGAGACTCTTCGGGGCCCAGGAGCGTGGCATCGACAATGCTGGAACCCTCGCGAATCTACAATCAACCCCAACTCAGTTTCTCACGGTCAAGGTGGCGAAATCCAGGGGATCCTTCTCGAGCTTCTTCAATTCTCTAGTGACTTTATTCATTCAGATGGCAACACTTTTCTAATCTTAGGGGGATGATTCCAGAAATCGAAACGGATTGCGAAAACGCCTCGCGCGAAAAGAAGTTCCTTCTTCTGGCATTCTTGGAAAGGACGGATGAGTCCCCTGTGTCCATGTCGTTGGAACGGGGTGTTTGCTGAGAACCCATATATGGGAGCAGTTCTTCTTCAAGAGGATGGAAGCGCGATTCAGAGCGGGAAGTATCGGATACAACGTGTACACATCTCAGCACCCTCCCAGTTCCACGCAGAAGCAATCCACAGTCCATCTCGTTTAACCCTTTCCTCTTCCTTCATGCATCGATGCATCCGCTACTGACACGACGGACGCGTGAGTTTCGTGGTTCAGCGCGTTTTCACTCCTCAATCCCCTGATTCTGCTTAGACTATGTATCTTCGATTCTGCGAGATAGACTGATTCAGATGCGCTATGCATCGCGCGTGATTCTCTCGCGTCTGTTTCCAATCACGTGTTGCGTTCCGCTTGGCGGTATCCTCCTTCTCGAATGATCACGCTTAGATATGACACTGATTGCAGATAAAATGGGATTTGTGTATGCTGTCCATCCTTCGCTTCCCATCCTCGAGTGCTCCGTCTCCTATTTTGCCGTCGATGAGTGGCTCTTGTAGTGTATAGTGTCATCGCTAGGCTCTTTCCCCTATCAGGGAGTGAGGTGATTGGGGTGGTTTCCGATGGAAGTCTAATTCGTCTCTCGTTTTCCATATCAGACGACAGAATACTCTTTGGAAAGCACCCCATTCCCGTGCTGAATCACGGCGTTGGTCTTCTCTCCCACCGTGGTCGTTGTGCCGTCAATCGTGAGAAGCGCGAGGTGCTGTATATCAATTCGGATCACCGTATTGAGAGAGTCGATGTCGACTCCCTGTCTCACTCGTTCCTTCTCCACAATCCTTCCGCTCCTTTTCGCAGTTTGTCCTTTTCATCAATGGGGCTGTTTTGTGTTTCAGAGGATCGTCGTGATGTGTATCTGAATGGTAGTGATTATCTGTTTTCCACCGTGACCCTACCCTAACCATGTAATTGGTAGACGTATGAGATTGGAGGGCTCGTCGTATACGGGGATTCGTCTCTTCTCCTCACTTACAAGAACAGCGATGGCTCTGTGTATGTGTATGACTATACAAACCCTTCCGTACTCTTGCTTCCTCCTGATGAAACTTAGCTCTTCTATATCATCACGTCTCCTTCCATGAATACGGAAGTACAGCCTGTGTACTGGTCCGCTGCCGAGTAGACATGGATTGCTCGTTGAATTCTAGGTGCTTTCTCTTTGCAGGGACAAAACCGGGAGATGTGTTGCTATGTTCCTTGGAGCATCTCGCGCCATCCACAGTGAGCAGTATTGCATTCAACAAGGAGCATCATCGCATATCGGTTGGTTGTGGTTGTATCACTTCCATGGTGTGTGTCTCAAATACGTGCCTGCTTCTCGGAGACTCCAGTGGAAAGGTGCTGCGAATCGAGTTGTCGTGCTCTGTTTGTTCCCAACCATTATCGGACATGAGTGGTGCGCGGAGTATGGATGATTTGCTCAATGACTGCAACTCCATGGTTACATCCTTTCTGAAGGACGCCAAGCTCTGTTTGGGTTTGTGAATGAGCATGACGAAATAGCCGATTTCTGGGAGCCTGTGCAGTGGCAGGAGTTGGGGCTCTTCGATTATCCTGAAATTGTGAAGAATCCCATGGATTTGACCACAATCAAAGTCCGTTCGTCCGTTCCTTCCCTTCATTTGCAGAATAAGTTTGACAACAAGCAATATACAGATGTATTCGATTTTGCGTATGATATGCGTCTCATGTGGCGAAACTGTCTCACCTACAACCAAGTACGATTCTGTTGTGTTGCTTATGCTCAGGATGGATGCTACGTCACAGATACTGCGAAGCGGTATCAGAAGATATTCGAGGATCGTCTCAGTCGGATCCTCTCCCAATGTACGTGCTTCGTTTGGTGTTGATGTTGTAGGTGTGAACAGACTTCCGTTGTTGACTCGTCCTCTTCATCACCTGTAGGACGGTTTCAGTGTCGGGCAAACGGCAGTTGGTGAGAGACATCGCAAAACTGAAGATCGATGAGTTGAGCTACGCGGTTCAAATGATATGGGAGATTTGCCCCGACGCGATTACAGTGTGCTCCCTCACTGCCTCTCACGCGTAGCAAACAAAGGAAACGATCGAGGTGGATGCGGACCGTCTCACCAAGTACTGCTACTACATCGTCGCCAACTACGTGTCCTCTCTCTCGCAGCCAAAGAGTGAAACAAACACATAACACGCTTTCTTTGTTGTTCACACTATCCTCCTTGATATCGTCGCGATACGTCCACTGTTTGGGAATGATCGTCACCAACAGGCCCGTCGCTACCACGCAACTCAAGGTTCTACTCATAACGCCCCTTCACAACACCCACATCGTCACGCCGAGCACGCCGATGCTCTTGATCATGATCGTCACGAACAGGGCGGAAGTGATGGCGGACACAACTACGCTCGACTCCAGCACCTCTCACCTACTGATGGACGAGAAAGCGAGACCATAAATCGACCCGAAGTACTTGGAGCCGAAGCAGTAGTCGGTGTACGCCGGGAACACGGCGAACGCGCCGCCAATGCAGAAGTACAGCACGCACACCCAGAGCATGAAGCGCCACTTGCAGTTCTCCGGCGTGAACGCGAAGGTGCCGACGAACACGGCGAAGATCAGAAGCATCATGCTCATCGTCTTCTTGTAGCCCAGCTTGTCATTCTACGGGTCATTCTTCGCGTCCGCCTCGTACCACCCAGCCCCAGAAGGGTCTGCAGATGCCGTTGCAGATGGAGGAGATCGAGGCGACGAGCGTCAGGAAGAAATCGTCGTGGATGATCATCTGACCGAAAAACTACCGATTATGATCACCCGACGATGCGACCTTGAAGAACGAGGAAATGAAGATGTTGGTGATCGAGACGCACATAATGGTGAACCAGATCTGCCAGAACACGCCCTTCTTGATGGCTTCGCGATTGGTCACGCCCTCCGACGCGGCAGGCGTCTTCGCTATGGTTCAGCTCGCATACACGAGTGATACGTGTTTCGATGAGTGACTCGGCCTGGGAGGATATCTCCTTCGCCTCTTCCTCCGACGGCTCGGAAATCATCAGAATGCCCACCAGCTGGAGAACGAAGTAGCAGCCGCCCATAATCAAAAACACCTTCGGCACGCGAGCGCACACCTCGAACGGGAAGAACTTTTCCTAGAGATCACCCGAACATGACGGAATGACGGAAGACACTCCCGTGGGGTCAAGCACGGGCTTGACGTTCTTCGGGTTGATGATGAATGTCTGAATGAAGTTGAAAATCAACGAACCGAAGCCAAAACCGAAGAGAATCAGTCCGTTCGCCAAACCACGGTTCTTTGGGAACCACTTCATTGCTGCCGTCATCGGAGAGGAGTAGGCAATGCCAATTCCCAAGCCGAACAGCAAACCGTACGTGCTGCACAAAACGACGTAGTTGTTGACCGTCCAATAGCCGCACACAGTCGAAACCGTGAGGAGAGAGCAGCCAACGATCATGGCTAAGCGAATACCGAACAAACGCTGCAGCGTCCCTCCAATTACCATCGCAATAGCCTAGTCTTCACAGAGAGCGGGGGAGAATACCTGGCCGAGAGACTGAAGTGCAAACACCCAGGGAGACATAGCGCTGTCGATATGCTACGCGTTATGGAGTGCGCGTTCCAAATAGTACAGCGTGCTTCTTCACCACGTGGAGATAGGAGATCACGTAGGGAGTGAGGTTCGATGTGGTATACATCGTACCCAGCGTAAAGTGAATCAGAATACCACCGATTAGCGTTAGGATAGCCTTCGCGTGCATGGAAAAGAGAAATAGTGTTCCTCTGAATGGTAATCATGGAGAACCACTGCACGTGCATCAGAAATGAAGAGGGAAATGGCATAGCTAAGCGTGCTGTATTCCATTCCTGTGAGCTTTGTCTCATCCTTTCAACTGCATTCAACGTGTGAGAATTGATGAAGAAGGTCCCTTGTTGGAGTTCATCTCAGGTGTTATAACTTGCATGTTCTGTTGTACTAAATCAAGAGGAGAAGAGAGAAAGGGGTTGTCGAAAAGAGAACCGATTATTCGCATCGAATGGCGTCCATTTCGTGCCGATATTTGTCACTGTTAACGGAATGAACAATCAGTTTTATCTAGTGTTTAGTAACGAGTTCTGATATGAGTGTCATGGATGGTAGCGATAGCATAGAAGGATCAACGCACCGCGTTGTGGATTCCAAGAGAGCGATTGACTTCTGTCTCACCGTGGTGATGGATACGACGGGTTCTATGTGTGAAGCTATCGAGTCAGTGAAACAGACCATCGAAGGATTGCTGAAGAAGCTGGAGGCGATGAAGAAGGAGCATGGAGGCAGGGGCGGCGCTATCGTGGGGCAGGTGATTCAATACAAGGACTACAGTGAGAGGTCCGACACAGACAACAACTGCCGGATTACAAGCGATTTCGGTGAACTGAGAAGAAGACTGGAAGAGTGTAATGCATATGGTGGTTATTCGGGTCTGGATTACAGTTGCTACTGTGAAGATATGCAGTATGGTGTGAAATGCGCCCTCTCCAACATGACCCAAAGCGCCTACAAGGACTACTACCACATGATGGTGATTATCGGCGACTATCCGAACCACGGAGACGATAGGA
>JANPWJ010000335.1:0-28623 GCA_027406325.1 Blastocystis sp. subtype 2
TGCGTTTTGACGGAAATCGGACCGATTTGGGTTGGGATGGAGGGGGAGGGTTTTGTGATGAGCGAGACGGCGCGTGCTTTGAGTAATACATCGCTTCCACGGAACTCCGGTTTCTCATGATTCTGTTCCTCATGGTGGAATACAGACTGGCGTGTGTTGGTGACATCGACAACATCCGAAGCATCATCATCGAAACGTTGCAGGTCGTGAGCAGCAAGCATTACGAGGCAGTTTGGATTCGGGAACGCAATGAATCGTAGAGCATTATTGAGCACCAGATTTCCCTTCAGACGCGAGAGTTCTTCACCCAGATCATCAATGACCACTTCTGTCTCTGTGCGCTTGAGGATGGAAAGTAGACTGTGTTATCTGTTCACTAATTATAGGATCGTGGGAGTAGGCTGTGTTACCGACAAAGAAGTGAAGCGTGTGTTTGTTCTTCCTCAGTACCAAGTGAACACTTCCCTCTCCATTTTACAGTAGAACCGACACATTGGAAGTGGGATCGTGGAGCGATTGATCCTTCTTCACAAGGAGAGGCATCCCGACAAGTGCTTGGAACTGCGGGCAACCGTGGACGGAAAGCATATGTACGAGCGATTGGGCTTTTCCGTGTTCCGAGAGATCCATGAGGCGAGCGAGGGGGATTTGTACGATATGCGCTTATACCACTGCTGTGTTTGGTTACAAACAGGGGAAATAGAAACCCGATATAGGAAAGAACAGTCATGTAAAAGGATCACTAATACCCCTTCGCAGGAACGATAGAAAACACGGGCGACGGAGCGATCATCCTCGCGATCATCCCAAAGCTGCTGTGGTTCGTAAGGACCATATACTCACAACGACTCAACACACCCACATCGATCACAGCCCGGAAGAACGCCTTGCGATTCGCGTTCTGACTGCTCGAATGCCCTCTCCCGAAGCCCTCAGCCACCACCACGCGTCCCGGATACGTCTCCGTCAGCTTGCGCTCCACCTCCGTCGAGTCCGTGCTCAGGAACCACTTCACTTCGTCCTCGCCAATCCCTCTCGCTCTGCGATACGCTTCGGCGAGCGTCACGAACCGATCCAGCGCCGCCATTCCCAAGAACCGGTGCGTGTCGCGGAAGTCCGCTCCTCCCGAACCCATTCGGATCTGGAAGCCGATGACGTGACACCCGCGAGCCTTCTCCAGCGTGGCATCGATCAGACGCTGGAGCTGGGGCTTGGGGCGGAAGAAGGCGCGCACCGCCGTCATGAGCGAGAACTCCGTGTAGAAGGTCCTGCGCAGTCGCTCGGTAGCTTCTACGGTGGCGAGGCGGTGCTGGGAGGGCCGGAACAGCGGCACCAAGCCGTTGCTCTCGAGGAGAGAGTCGTACCGTGGGGTGGAGAAGAGCGTGTTGGTGTAGTCGTAGTAGGCGGTGATGACGAGATTCGGATTTGGCACCAGCGTGGTCAGAGAGTCGTCGCGCAGGGAAGCGAGGGTGGGGGAGCAGCCGGACCACCTGATCTTCCATCGCGAGTAGGAGGGGTCCTTCGTCTTGTCTATGGATCACCCAAAAGCGATGAGACGCACATCCGATCGAAGACGAGAAGCTGGTTAGGGGAGCATCAAAGGCACTGTCGTATAACCACCAGTTCACTATGAGTCATCGCACCGCTCTAGTCTTGCCATGAAAAGACGCGTTGAGCAGACGAGAAACCATGAAGGATGAGGCGAGAGCCAACAGACTGTTGCCCAATCCGGTCTCCGCCATCTCCTGGAAGACGACCTCTCGATCGAGATGGTTCTTTTCCCGGTTCAGCGCATCCAGAACAGCCTCGAACCGTTTTCCCCTCGCTTCCGTGTCCAGCCGACTGTAGCTGTGCTGGACGTACAGGATGCGTTGGTAGGCGGTCATGTTGTCGGCGAACACATCGTACTCGTTGGAGTAGTTTTCGGCCGATTTGGCACTCGGAGATGGAATTAAACCGGAAGAAGAGATGAAATCTCGCTTGCACGTTGTATTGACGACGACGGTATCCAAACTGGGAATCGCCATCAGTTCTGTTATTGCACGCGTGCACAATGCGAGCAGGATAACGAGGAGCCACATGCAGAGCAACTCCATCCAGCGACGAACCATGGACGATTTGATGTCTCTATTTCGTTTCGATTCCAGAGAGCAGCGGGAATGAAGGGGCAAGAGACGCACTTTAGTTAGGATGAATGGAATTCTATCGCTGTGAGTGGGCGCGTTGTGCTGCGTCTCTCCCCTTCTCTGAGCGAGTGGGGAGGACTAACGGAGTAAAGCGTTCCAAAAGAGACAGGGTTCTTCCGCGGTTATTCCCCGTATTTGGGGAACTTGCTTTGACTGTTCTTCTGGAAGCCGTGGAACTCGTATAGTTTTATTTCTGACGGTTGCAAATGAACTTCTTTGGTTTTGATGGTTTCCCTGGAGCGGGTGGCATGGGAGGTCCGGGTAGCAATGAGCCTGTTGAGAATTCGAAGTTGTACGAAGTGTTGGGCGTTTCTAAGACTGCCACTCCTGAGGAGTTGAAGAAGGCGTACAGAAAGTTAGCCATTAAGAACCATCCGGACAGAGGTGGTGATGCAGATAAGGTAATGGCGCTCGTTGCGTGTGACGTGTAGTTCAAAGAGATCTCCGCGGCGTACGAAATCCTTTCCGACCCCGAAAAGCGTAAGGTGTACGACGAATACGGCATGGAAGGAATCAAGTCAAATATGAGCTCGGGCGGCATGGACGGCTCGGACATTTTCAGCCAGTTCTTCGGCGGAGGCAGAGCGAACAGCAACCGTCGTCGTCGCACTGAGGACATCGTGCGCGACTACCCTGTGGAGATGAAGGACTTGTACTGTGGCAAGACGGCGAAGTTCCGAATCACGCACAAGATCATCTGCCCCACTTGCAGAGGCAAGGGCGGTGATGACGGCTGCGAGAGGGATTGCTCCGACTGCAGAGGCCAGGGCATGAGAGTCCGCATTCTGCAGCGCGGCAACGTCATCCAGCAGTCGCGCAGTCCGTGCACCACGTGCAACGGAACGGGCAAGATCATCGACCCGACGAAGCGCTGCAAGAACTGCAACGGCAACAAGGTGGTGAGCGAGACGAAGACGATCGAGGTGGACGTGGAGCCGGGCATGAAGGAGGGCGACAAGGTGATTCTGCCCTCGGCTGCCGACGAGGCGCCGAACGCGGAGGCGGGCGACGTGATATATGTGATTCAGGAGAAGTCGAACAGCAAGTTCAGCCGCAAGGGCGCGGACCTGCTGCACTACGAGCAGATCAGCCTCGGCGAGGCGCTGTGCGGCTTCAAGCGCGTGCTGGAGCACCTGGACGGACACAAGATCGTGATCGAGTCGAAGCCGGGCAAGGTGATCACGCCCGACACGATGCTGAAGATCCCGGGCGAGGGCATGCCCGTGCGCGGCTCGCCGTTCAACCACGGCAACCTCTTCGTGCGCTTCAACATCAAGTTCCCGAGCTCGATGACGATGGGAGACATCGTGAGCATTAAGAGCGTGCTTCCGTTCACGGAGCCGCCCGTGGACGACAAGATTCCTGTGCCCGAGATGCTGCCCGCGAGAGAGTCGGAGTTTGGCTTGACGCCGAGCAGCTCGGTCAGAGAGGATAACGTAGGTGTGATGTGACGTGGTGACGTGTAGGCGTACGATGAGGAGAGAGAGGATTACGACCCTCGCCAGCAGAATGTCACTTGCCAGGGACAATAAGGGGATTGTTACATAGTTCAGTTCATTTGGCGTGTTTGTTCGCGAGTGCGTGCTATCCTTCCCAACAAACACAGGAGAGACATCTCGCGTGAATGATCTTTATATCCTGGAGCGGGCGGTCGTGCGCGTCCGTCGGCACCAGTCCAATGTGCTTCACGATACCCATGCCCTCGCTCACACGACCGAAAATGGTGTGCTTTCCTATTTCTCATTCCCTGATAACAGTAGTACCATCCAGCCACGGTGTCGGCGCCAGCGTGATGAAGAACTGGCAGCCGTTCGTGTTTGGACCCGAATTCGCCTATCCGTGAAATGGAACCGGGAAAACACACCATGGCAAGAATACCGGCTCCTGTGAAACGCAACTCCCTTGTGATTTCGTCTTCAAAGGGGTGTCTATCGCAAAAGCACGCTCACGAAACCCTCCTACCCCCATATCGATTCCGTATATCTTCCAGTACCCGTGGGATCGCCGCCCTGAATCATAAAGTTCTATACGTCAGCGCCCGCTTCCATCCCAGACAGCAATGATGCGGTGGAAGCAAATTCCGTCGTAGAACCCCTTGTTGATCAGTCCGACGAAGTTTTCGCACGTTTTGGGAGCATGTTTGTAGTACAATTCCAGGACGATCTTTCCCTACGCCGTCAGTCCCCGCTCGCCTTCACACGTACAATCGATGTCACAAACTCCACGTGCGTCACCTGCTTTGACATGATATTTGAATCGGAGCGAATAAGGCGTGATTTGTGCAACCCTGACCCAATTCCACGGTTGTTGTTTGTCGAAAGATTTCTTCATATAGGATGAGTGTGACTGTCAAGGCTAGAAAGTTTGGATACGGTGTTTTTAACGTACTGAATGGGACGATCGCTGTCACATTCTAGTGTATCAGACTGGGTCTCAAGGAGAGAGGTCTCAGAGGTATCCTGAAGCAAATGAGTGCGATGAGCGAGATTAAGCTGGGTACGCTGAAGGGTCAGGATGAGCATGGAAACATGTACTACGAAAACCTCGACTACCAGTTCGGTAGGTGACGAGCGGCCGTGTATGAGTCGCTAGGCAGACATAGATGGGTGGAATACGCCGCATGGAACTGGAGATTCGACTACACGCAGATTGCTCCTGCTTGGCTCGGATGGGTTGCTAGCACGTACGACGAGACTCCCGATGAGGTGATCGCTCCGTGGACATGTGATTTGTAGCAGGCCGTTCTGCTGAAGAAGAGATGCAAGGAGATCATGGATATCACCACGCTGCACAACTCTTCCCTGAAGTACGAGACGAACCAGAGCCCCGTGATTGCTCCTCACGAGGAGAACCTCACCCGTACTAGTTTTGCGTGTCTCTGAGGGATAGAGATGAGATGGCGTTCCTACAAGAGATGGGGCTTGAAGGATCCCGCGAAGGAGGATAAGTACTGGCTTCCTGAGACTCACCCGATGTACATGGAGCAGGCTCGTCCCATTCCTTCCTATATTGAAGAATGGAAGCCAGAACGTGCGTAAAGTAATGTCACTCTATTGCTGTGTTTCTTGAGATGAATCGATTGCCTTTCTTTGCAATTCGCGCAATTGTTTCTTCACAGGTCATTCAATCGCCTTTGCAATTCAATCGCCTTTCCCCACAAACACGACTACTCAATGATGCTCTCCGCATCAAAGTAGGAGGACACGACATCGGACTCCTGCGGCGAAATGGGAAAAGGAGGACTGATATAACTCTGACAGTCAGAATCATAGCACCTCTGGTAAAAGCACGACTGATGCAGATCCACGATGAAGAGAATGTGATTGCTCTTATGCGCGCGGTGCTTGTTCATACACCACCGATTTCCGCCAATCTCGAAGCGAATCTTCCTGCTCCCGCTCTTCGACTTCCACGTCACCCAGTTGCGGACAAATCCGCCCTTTACGTGACTAACTGACTCCCAGCAGGACAGGATGGACTGGACAAGAGACGGAAACGGAAATGGCTCCAATCGGACGGGAAGCGACGAAGTGTCTATTTCACTGACTCTGCAGATACAGAAATACGTTTTCCGATGGGCTGAACCGTCTTCTCTTGCTGGGCCTCCTTCCGATAGAGCAATTGAAAGGGCTTCTGGTAAAAGGCGAACTCTACAGCTAAACGCAATGCAGAAAGCGTACCCGTGACGAACGTGTAGGGAAGAAACCGCTGCCACTCCTGGAGCGTAAACGAGGTATTGAACGGGGTTTTGGAGTTGTCGACGCTGAACTTCGAGGACTTCATGAGGCGCATGGCCCGATTCTTCGTGTACACCGCCATGTCCGCTATGAAACACAGCGAGTCGTCTGAATTCACAAAGAGAGGGTAGAACTCGCACTGCGGCGAAGATTGCAATGAATGCACCGCCCACTTCATAAAGCGACCCAGGTGGATGTTGTTGCGAAAGAGGATGCCCTGCTTGTTCAGAATCACGTGGCAGCTGAACTTCTTCGGGTTCTCGCTGAACAGACACGAAAAGTCGTCCGGATTCACCTTCTTTCCGAACGCGTAGAAGAGACAGTAGCTGATGAACCGAAGCAGGAGGTGGAGCATCACGCTCCCCACCTTGCCAGGGTTGTACGCGTACTCGTACTAGACATGATGTCGATTCCACGATGATCACCTCCACGTCCATATACAGCTTGCAGGGACAGTTCTCGCGGATGATCTCGTACGCGTGTTGGAGCGGATTCGACTTGTGGGGCTGCGACTCGTACTCCCACTTGAACTCGTTCTCGTTCAGTGCCAGGAAGAGACGACGCTTGTCCGTGATGCGCTCATACGAAAAGAGCTAATGTGAACGCTCATTCGAAACACTACCTTGATGTCGTTGTCGTAGGTGCGGAAATTGTCAATGAAATCGGCAGCCTGCTTCTGCGTCGGAAAGCTCCGCTCCAGGAGGCAGGAGTTGTGAAGTATGGTAATCGACGACTCCTCTTCCTCCTGAATCATGGAATGCGGTCGCTTGTTCAAGTAGGTAGACAGAGGAGTTGGAGGCGGCGCTTTCTGGTCCGAGGGTTTTGAGATGCGAGCTTCCTGGAACCGCTTCCACAGCGCATTGTTCGCAGCCTGCTGCTTCTTCAGACTATCGTTGAATCGAGCAAGAATGGCTTACGCGGTAACGGTCTCCATGCGATTCTCGAGGATGAAGTCTAACCATGAGTTAGGGATTCATGATGCTACTCGATGTGCACAACGACGAGTCCGAAAAGAAGCGATACATCGAATCCGTTATGGGCGTCCCCTCCTCTTTCGATAACTGCACCGTCACCTTAATACAGGAATCGTTCTTCGCGTAGAACGAAAACTGAACGAATCTACACTCGCAGCGCCAACACACCACCAACACAGAGAAAACGTGATACGATACGTCCAAACTGGCTATGCGACGGTAGTGGACACGCAGCACATTCCCCGTTTGTCCCTTCCGCAGAAGGAGGCAGAAATCGTCGTCCGCGGTATCCACCGCGATTTGGATTGCCGTACTTCCGATCACACACAAGCTCGATTCAACGACCGCATCCCCGGATGCATAGTACATGGAACAAACAGAAAGATGAGGCACAACTACACGTACTCGTTCTTGTCGAACACCTGCTTGTTCAGGTCCTCCTTCCAGGGCCGCATGTTGCCGGCAGAACGATTGCACAGGACAACTGTATTCACAAAAGAGGCGCCCGGCTTTGTATTCACCATCCGGAACGGGCTCGAGCCTACTCGTAACGCTGGACAGACAGACGCACTGTTCACGTACAACTTCTCGCAATCGCGGAAGGCGTTCTTGCCGTACTCAATAATCTCCAAACGATTCGCAAACCCGATTCGGAATGCCTTCGCCTTCGCAAACACAAAGTCCCCGATGGACACCTTCGTCAGCGCCGGCAGACTCGGCAGCGTAAACGCGTCCGCGCGGCTGAAGCAGTTCTGCTGGTTGAACGACGACCCACCGATCTTCAGCGTCTTCAGCGCGGGGAGGTCTAGACGTCAGCAGCGAAATCGAGGGATACCCCCCAGCAGAAGACTACTGAAGAAGACGAAGGTGTTGGCCTCGAAGTGGATGGTCGCGAGTCGGGGACACTTGTGGACGCGAACCACGCCCTGCCCGCTGCTGTCGTTGCAGCTGTTCTCCTTCACGACGAATCTCTCCAGGTTCGGGCAGTCCTGAACCACCACGTTGTAGCTCTCGATCGTGGTGTTCTCGCCGATCACCAGCTCCTTCAGGTGCGCCTGCAGCACATACAAGTCGTTGCGGTTCACCAGGTAGTAGGTGAATGTGACGCGATCCCCCGCGGAGAAGAGAAGTGGGTGTGGACACAACAGACCGGTCTGCTTGCGGAAGGCGTCGCCTGTCGTGCCGTCGATGGTCACGCGGGTCCCGCCGTTCACCATGGAAGACACGAGCGTGTCGTGGTAGTACGCCTGATAGATGCTGTCACCGTTGGGCGCGTACTCGACCTCCACCCACTCGCGCATTCCGTTGAGGAAACAGCCCGTCTCCACCACGCGGTCGTCCTCGCGCACCACCGTGGGACCGTTCACCTTCCCGTCCTTCAGGAACGTCTCGATCACCACGTCGTTCATCTTGCTGACGACTCCGCGACCGTGCGGCACGCCGTCCACCAGACAGCCCTGCCACGTGTCGCCGTCGTCGTTCATCGTCAGCTGCTCTGTCGCGCAGTCGAAGTGGATGTCGCCGTGACTGTCCACGTAGAAGTCCACCGCGTAGTCCAGCACGCACACGTGGCCTCGGATGAACGTGGGCGACTCGTGGAGGACGGAGGAGGCGTTCAGGAACTCAGCGCACTGAAGAAGAAGGAAGGACTGTTGAAGCGAGGACAGGATCGTCGTCATGCGCGGGAGATCTTAGTGTGAGGAGACGACGGAGGGCGAACTCAGACCGATGAGGCGCGTGCAGCACACGAAAGCGTCCTGAAACTCCATGGTGGCGAGTTGAGGCATGTCTGAGAGTGAGACGCGAGGAGCGAGCCAACTGATGAAGTACGCAGCGGCGCAGGCGAAGAAGGCGTTGAAGCCGAAGTGAATGCTCTCGAGGTGGGTCATGTCTACAACTCACGCTTCGCACGAGACACCACTGACGAGTTTGACGCTCGCCGCGTTCAAGAAGGCGTGGTCGCCGAACACGAGTCGTTCCACGCTGTGCAGCTGCGCCAGCGTCAGCTCCGTCGCGTTGTAGAAGCTCACGCTGTGCATCGGTGCTGTCTCGGCGGCGGTCGCGATCGTCCCGATCTCCACGACCTTCAGCGCGTCGCACGCTACGCCTCACACCCACTCTCCACACCCACCTTCGATTCGCAGTCTGTCGTACTCCGTGAAGCAGTTGTCTCCGATCACGATCTCCCTCAACGCGCCGCAGTGCCCGACGTACAGCGCGCTCTCTTCCGCCTCCCTCTTCTCGGGGAGCGTTGACACGACACCCGTGTACCCGCTTCCCGCCGTTCTTCTGGCGCTGAACGCACCGTCGCGGATCACGATGCGCTCCAAGAAGGGGAGATGCCAGAAATAGACGCGATTTACGTCAGCGAAGCTGCATCTGCCCACGACGAAGGAGCGCATGAAAACGAAGCGAGACAGGTCCAGCACACTTGCCTTCAGGAGAAGGTTGTCGGCGACGGTCACGGACTCCACGCGCGTGAAGGCGAAGGAGGAGAGCGGGTTGAGCGCGTTCACCAGACACGGGTTCTTCCAGTCCTTCAACAGACCGTCGTACACGACCTCGAACGCGTCGAACATGGTGACTTCGCTCATTGTGTTGTCCTCGTACTCGCCGTCGCACACGCAGATGCCCTCGCGGTCAATGAAGTGCGCCTCGCCGTTCAGGCGGTCTTCCGCGCACTCGCAGTACAACGAGATGAAGGGCTCCTCCGCTGTGACCGAGTCGTAGAAGAGTTCCCTTCCGTGCTGGGAGCGCTTGAATTCGGTCGCTGTGCTCGCGGTGCCTTCGTAGATCCGCTTCGGCGTCGTCGAGGGATAGCTGAAGACGGAGAGACAATTGCCATCATTCTCCCGAAGTGGCGGTACGCTGGAGCTACTGGTGCTGTTCGACAGAGGGTAGTAGAAGAGGGTGTTCACGCCGTTTTTGCGCGAGAAGAAATAGCCCTCGGGAAGGTAGTGGATGGAATCGCCGTAGCTGACGGTCCTGTAGCTCCCCTCCGCGTCGATCACGTCCTCCGTGCGATGGATCATCCTTCTGCGGCCGTTGTCATTGCTGATCTCGCACTTCTTGTTGCCGAAACCGTCGTACTCAACGAACACCGTTTCTCGCGTCACGGGATCCGTTTCTTCCGCTCGACCAAACCGGATGCCATGGACATATCTGCCGTTGAACACGACAACTCGGTTTTTGTAGATCAAGCAATTCCCGTTCTTCATATTGTTCTCGTACCGTGCTACCATAATGAGCTCGCCGTCGTAGTATGTCGTGATCTCGCCCTGCAACCCCCGCTCATTAATCCGCCCAAGGGCGACCAATAGATTGCTGCGATCTCGGATTTCAAACACCCCGATGCTGCCTTCGCGGGGAACACGCGTTGTGATGTATTGGTGTGTGTTCTCAAAAGAAGGGGCTCTCGCTCTATAGCACAGTGGCCTATGCATCAGCGTGTTTTCTGGTGTGTACAGAGCAAATTCTTCAGGAGATAAACGAGTTGTGTACTCATCTACAACCATGAATACAACAAACGCAAGCAAACCCTCCAGTGTCTCGCTCGTCTTTCTTGCGATGTGAGCAACACACTCACAGACGCATTGCTCCTCGAGACGAACCATTTTCTAGCGTTCAGTTACTCGGAACACACATCTCCCTCTCTTGCAGTACGAGTGTAGGTGCAAAAGGAGCGAAACGCGGCGGAAACGAGCAGAGAATGCTTGGGAGAAGTGCCCTTTTGGTGGATTGCTGCAGAAGAGTTCCTTTGCGTGGAGTGCAGTCCCTAGCGATCCCATCGATTGCAAAAGCGATGCAGTCCTTCCCCATCCTGTGTCGGTCCCCTTTCGTTCCCTCCAGAAGCTTTGTATCCTATGTGAGTCAGAGTGATATGATGAAAGAGCAAGGGGATGCAAAGACGCCGTATTTCGGTGGTGGTCAACGGAATTACCAATAGAGCGAATGGAACGGCAACCGCGACGGAAGCACAGAAGTTTGCCCTGGACGACAGCTTTCTGTCGAAGGCGAAAGTGAATGAAATCTCCCTCGTCATCGAACGGCAGGGAGAGTCCTTTTCATACGATGAGGTAATACATTACTCTCCCTTTTGAAATAGATTTCCACGCTGCTCGACAAGCTCCTCGAAAAGAGTCCCAAGGCGTACCAGAAGGGAGTAGTCGTACTGTGTAGCATGCTTACGAACAGGACGTTGAGAAATTGATAACAAACTTGAACAAAAAGCGCAAGCTGCAAGTGCTGAAGAACGTCTTCATGAAACTGCATTCTGTGAACGTAATTGTTGTTGATTTGGTCTCACAACGTAGCCGGCACTCGTGAATTCGTATCGCACCACCGAAGCCATTTCTCGCATGTGCATGGCAACGCATGACGCCGAAGTGTACCCCATCATCGAGCCGAGTCTGGAGAGGATCCAGTCCGTCTCCTCGTACAATCGCGGTAGCATCGCGCGTTCATCTCCATCCTAGGCCTGTACATCCGCTTCCTGGCAACCATGGGCCACCTGGAGGAGGCGCTCGACGACTACGCGGACCTCCCGCCCGACTACCTTCTCCACAACCCGTCAGTGACATCTGAGCTCCTGACGGGCTTGTACGCGGGCGGCTTCTACACGGAGGTGGTGAACGCGGTGGACTTTCTGATGGCGGAGTTCGACGCCGAGAAGCTGGACGGCGTGAACTACGCGCGCATGGTCACGGAGCTGATCAAGGCCAAATCGAAATTGGGTCGTTTGGACGAGGTGTGTACCCTATTGGACGACGCGTTCAAGCGAAGAGTGCTGTTCCTGCCGCTCGCGTACTCGGACATTATATCGGTGCGCAGCGAATGCGTTGAGGTGAGGAATAGAATATTGAGAACAGCGAGGTGTGGAAGGAGAAGGTGGATGCATCTGCGGACGAGGAGAATCGGAGCCAACTGGAGCGAAAGGCGATTATTGAGCAGTACAACTGCGCTATCCACGCGCTGAGAGAGTACAAATCCCACGCATTGACCGAATCACCGCTTCTGAACGCCGTTGTGAAGCTGGAAGACGATGCGAATTGTCTAGGTACGAAATCCGGTGTCTGCTCACGGATAGTGGTGAATGCGGGCAATCTGTCGCTGCCCGTGTTCAAGATCAATGTCGTCGACATTTTGGGAGACCTTCCGAGCCAGTTTGAGTGCACGGAGGAGGAGTGCAGGAACAAGACGGTCGCCATCTATCCGGGATTGTATTTGGATGAGATTCATCAGATGATGAAGGTGCTCTACCCCGAGTGCAATGTTCACCTCGACGACGTAGCGCTGATGCCGAGACGTGATGCGTAGAATGGATCCCTTTCGCTGAAAGCCCTGCCGGTGCAGAAGTACTACAAGAACGGCGCTCTCATTTAGGATGTCTTTGTTGCATACTCCACTTTTCCTGCCGTTTTTCTCTCTTGATCCCTTCCATTCGGCGTGCATCCGTTATTGCAGAAAAGTCTGTTTCCAGACCGAGGCGTCGAGCATGAACAATCAGACGAACCAGATAGCACAATACAAGAATGCGACGAAGTTGCTGAACAAGAAATGCCAAGCGCTGGAAGCACAGCTGAATGGTAGGACGTATCACAGGCGCATTGAATTGCATAGAATCGAAAGCGAGTTTTGAAGCACTGCAGAGAACGCTCGTAACCTTCCTGGAATACATCTCATCACCGTTCGGTGGTAGTGGCTTTGCCGTTTCGTCACGAGTAGACAAAAACCAGCAGCCAGCGATCAATGCGGACGCGCTGAAGGCGTGGTGGGACCAAATTGTGCGTCGTGTGAAATGTGTGTGAGGCGTAGCCAAAGGAGAAGCAAACGAAAGGAGAGATATCGAAGGATGATGCCTCCTCCACAACGGAGCCTGCGGACCGTGAACTGCAGAAGCAGATTGATTCGCTGACGGAATCGTTGAAGGAGATGGAGATTGAGAAGAACAACGCGGAATACACGCTCAGTCGCCGCCAGGACGAGTTCATTACTCTCACGAACTCGATGCAGACGCTGAAGAACGATTTCGAGGCAAAGGAGAAGGAGTTTGCTGCTCTTGCCGATGAAAACCGACAACTGAAGGTGGACCTCACGTCCCTTCAGGATCACGCTACAAACACATTCTTGAGCCTTTCCGACCTCGTCACGTCCGACGTGTCCAAGTACGAAGAGAAGAAGAGCCAGTTGCTGGATGCTGCTTCCACTCTGTTCGAGAAGTCGGAGAGCGATGTGAAGGAGTCGAATCTGAGCACGATTCGCACTCTGCTCGACCAGGTGCAGATCATCAAGCAGTCGGCCGCGAGTGCGCAGGAAACGGTGAAGAAGCACCAGGAACTGACGGAGAAACAGGAGTCCTACATCAAGCAGATGGAAGCCTCCCTCGAGAACAACAAATCGCAGATCGAGTCGCTCGAGCACCGACTGGCCTCCGTCAACGCGTCTCACTCCGACGACGACGACGAGAGCGACCAGCTGGCGGAGCTGGAGGAGGCGAACGCGAGTCTCCGCACGGCATTGCGCAATGCGAAGGAGCGCATGGAGGCGCAGCTGAAGAAGCAGCAGGAGACGGAGACGCAGCTGATGCAGGCGCAGGAGCAGCTGGTGGCGGTGCAGGAGAACAGCAACGAGATGGTGCAGCAGGCGCTGGCGGCGGCGAAGAAGCAGAAGGAGGAGTGCGACGATCAGATGGGCGCGATGACGACGCAGCTGGACAAGAAGGAGGAGGAGGTGGAGACGCTGAAGGCGTCGTGGGAGAAGGCGGTGGGACAGTACGAGCAGGAGCTGGCGGTGCTGCGCTCGCGCAAGATGGCGGTGGAGCAGCAGATGTCGGTGAGTGAGAAGTTCCTGCACGAGCAGAACGTGGCGCACCGCGACGAGCTGACGAAGCTCCAGGCGAGTTTGGAGGCGGCGGAGGCGGAGGCGCAGGAGCTGCGGTGTCAGCTGCTGGAGAAGGAGGCGGAGTGCGAGTCGAACCAGCAGGCGGGCGAGGAGACGACGGAGCAGCTGAAGGGCCAGATCGCGTCGCTGA
The DNA here is from genome assembly GCA_027406325.1 of Blastocystis sp. subtype 2. Lineage (NCBI taxonomy): Eukaryota > Bigyra > Opalinata > Blastocystidae > Blastocystis > Blastocystis sp. subtype 2. The sequence goes on from JANPWJ010000335.1 coordinate 13,928, forward strand.
CGGAACAGCTGCGCGCGATGCAGACGAAGCTGTCGAGCCAGCAGTCGAGCGTGGTGGTGAGCAAGAAGCGCGAGCTGGAGCTGGAGAGCGAGATGAGAGAGAAGCTGGCGGCGAGCATCCAGGAGATGGAGGAGAAGGACAAGGAGATCATCCGGCAGCAGCAGAAGGGGTACGAGGAGGAGGTGAGCGAGGAGGCGGGAAGTGAGGTGTAGCTGAAGCGAGTGCGCGACCAGGTGCAGGTGCTGACGCACCAGCTGGAGGAGGAGCGGAAGAGCACGAAGAAGATGCGCGAGACGGTGACGCAGCTGAACGAGATCTTCGAGAGCCAGGACCGGCAGATCGAGATCCTGCGGTCGGACGTGAGCGATGGGCGAGGCGGTGAGGCGTAGGTGACGATGCGCGACAGCGAGCTGCTGGCGGGCAAGGAGCAGATTCGGAAACTATCTATGCTACTCAGTTCGAGGATGACGACGCAGCAGTAATGAGTTTAACACATCAGTAGAGGGTTCAACAAACACGTGTACCGTTTTTATGACTGTTCTACTTCCATTTTGTTCGACACCTCCTCACTGGGCGCCAGGAACTTCTTCGCCGTGTCATACACGAAGTGGAAGGTGGAGTTGTCGATGGCGTCCACGATGATATCTACCAGTTCTTGGTTTGTCTACGCATCACTGGAACTCACCATCACCACTTTATCTAGTGAGCTCGGACACCGCTCGTTCAGAATCTGGACAATCTTGGCCAGCTGCTCGGGCGTGAGCTTGAACAGCATGTCCACGAAATCGCGCTTCGTCGCAACGTCGGGTTCCCTAGGAGTGAGTCGGAGTCGCGACGATCACCTCTGGTCCTTTGGAACTATGGGTAAGAGCCACTTAACAAATGCCACTCAACTCCTCGACCTTGGCGAACCGCTCCTCAAAAAGTTGCGAGAGCGTCTTTCCCTGGTTGTACACCTCGGCGCCCTCCTGGTTGTACGTGCAGCAGTTCCTCCAGATCAAACGCATGTCGTAGGCGAATTCGTATATATCCTTGTACTGGCCGTTTACCAGACGTGTCTAGGAATGAGCGGCGCCTTCGCGAGCCTGTTACATTGACCGTTCCCAAATCCATGGGCTGCTTGATAATCTTGGGGTAGTCCTCGAGGCCCCACTCTTTCCAAGGAACCGGCTGAAGGAAGGCTTCTACTCGCTTAGAACGGGAGGCGCGCACTCTACCCGCTTCCGGAAGGGCGATTATGTCCGCAAGAATGCTCTTGCACATATCCATAGGAGAGGACATTGCTGCGATCGCTGTTACTGATGATTCCCGAGTTCAAAAGAGGAGCCTCCAAAGCCGCGATTCCCCAAAAATGGGGTATTTCGGTTGGTTTTGGTTTCCAAGAAATCGAGAATTCGCCATGGGTATGTCCCTTCTCGATTGCATTCTCATCGCATAGACCCGACACAGTCTGCGGACACAAAGGACTTGACTTGGTATTGCTTTCCCTTCTCGTTTGGCTAATCATGTAGCAAGGACTACTATTTTGATTCCTACGCCCACTTCGGCATTCACGAGGTATCGCTTCCCACTCGGTTTGCGGTTATGGAGTAGGAGATGCTGAAGGATCAAGTGAGAACGCTGTCCTACCGCAACGCGATTCTGAACAACCGCGATCTCTTCGAGGGCAAGATCGTTTTGGAGGTCGGCGCCGGAACGGGCATTATGTGCATGTTCGCCGCGCAGGCGGGTGCGAAGTCGTTCCTTCGAGTTTGGAATAACGTGATAGACACGTCTACGGCATCGAGTGCAGCGCCATTGCCAACCAGGCTGTGGAGATCGTCAAGGAGAACCACCTGGAGGTAGGCGCGTAGCGGGACTTCAACGCTAGAACGTGATCACAATCATAAAGGGAAAGGTGGAGGAGGTGACGCTTCCTGTGGACAAGGTGGACATCATCATCTCGGAGTGGATGGGCTACTTCCTCTTCTACGAGTCCATGCTCGACACGGTCATCTTCGCGAGAGACAAGTGGCTGGTGGAGCATCATCGCGAGGATCACGTCTAGAAGGAGGGAGGCCTGATCTTCCCCGACCGTGCGAAGCTGATGCTCCTGGGAATCGAGGACGAGGACTACCACCACCGCACCATCGATTGTGGGCATCATCGCGCCATCTCACGCTTAGTCTGGGACAACGTGTACGGCTTCAAGATGAACACGATCAAGGAGATCGCGCTGTTCGAGCCGCTGGTGGACGTGGTTCCCGACACACAGCCCATCACCGATTCCTGCTGCATCTTCGTCGTTGCGTGTTTGCGTGCTGATTTGTAGGATTTGGACATTAACACAGTGAAGAAGGAGGACCTCAACTTCACGAGTCACTTTAAGTTGAATTGCAAGTACTCCGACTACATGTACGCGCTGGTCGGCTATTTCGACATCTTCTTCCCCGGAAAGGAGGTGTCGTTCAGCACCTCGCCGTATGATCGCGAAACGCACTGGAAGCAGACCGTGTTCTATTTCCGTGACAAGATGTGGTGCTGCTGCGGCGACGTTCTGGAGGGCACCGTGGAGTGCAAGAAGGTGGAGAAGAATCCCCGCGATTTGGATGTCCACTTCAGTCTGGCGCTGAACCAGAAGGGCAACATCATCACAATGGACCAGAAGTATAGAATACGATAAGGACGTGTTTCGCTGAAAACAGTCGAGCGTATGGTACATGTGCGAATCACGACACCCAGTCGCTCCCGCGGTCCCCGATAACGACAGCGTCCAGACACTCGCGTCTGTAGCCGTAAATGTCGTCCCTGTCGATGTACACCGGCTTGGTGGGAATCAGCCAATCCGGCGAAAACGACCCCTTTCCTCCGAACACTTCCCTATTCGTCAGACACTCACCCCACACGCACTGTAAGCCCGTGGCGAAGTCGGAGTGATAGGAAACACCCTTCAATGTGTCAATCGCTAGGAATGAAACGGAGTGTGGACACAAACACGTGGTGCCACTGCGAATGACTGTCATGATGTCGACGAACATCGACGCTGTGAACACGCAGAAAAACAGACCCAGCAGGGCGACAATGGCAGTGGTGAACAGTTTCCACGGCACTTCCACTTCGATGGAAAGCTCGTGAACGAAGAAAGAGGCGCAGAGGACGATGGCAAGGAGACAGTAGAAGAAGGTGTACACGAGGAAGAGCACGAAGGGCTTCATCGTTCCGATGCCGACACAGTTGTTGATCCATCTACTGTGAAGCCAATACAGCATTCCTACGGACAGTGGTGGTCCATTCGCACGATACACCGACCGCACTCGCTGCAGTGGTGGGCTCGCGGCGGCTTGTAGTGTCCACACTTCAAGCACACTCTCAGCTTCTCTTCCTCCGTGGCACTGGCTAACGGGATAGCATCGTGCGGAACGGAGCCGGGATCCGTCAGCACGCACATTGCGTGGGACCATTCCGAAAGAACACACAGCCCCTCCAGAAGTACGATCAGGTGCACTCGCTTCCAGCTCCTCTCCGTGATGGACGGAATGGACACGAACTACGATGAAGCAGGGCACGAAAAGAATCACCGTCAGAAGAAGGTTCGACGAAATGAAGATGAAGTGAATAATGATGCACGTGAACACGCCACAGCAACTGTTATTCAGCCAGTACTTGGAATTCTCGTTTGTACTGCAAAGGTACTTCCCCATTAGCTCATTATGACGAATCCGAGCGTGCGTGTGGACAGGGGAGCGGTTCCAACAAACAGAAGGGCAGCAACTACGAATTCTTCAAACTGGTAACGACTTTGTTACTGAATCCAATGTCTGCGCGTGACTCAAAGAACGGAACCCCACCTTGCGTATCTGGAATGCACCGCACAAGCCTGCTGATCAGGTCTCGCTCCACCTGCATGTATCCCTCCAACTCGACCTAACCCTCATTCGCGCCATCCTCCGCTACGTTGTCCTTCTTCTCGATGACCAACATGGATTCCTTCTCTCCGATTCGGTTTGCCGTGATTTCCACGACGCTCACGAAATCCACCACCTTCATCGCGATAATGAACTACGACTCAGGCGTCCACGCCGCTCGCACCTTGCCCTCGCTCTTCCTCGTCGTCACGCACCACTTGTAGTCGCGACACACCTCCATCACGCGCTGGTAGATCACCGACGGTGATGATGATGTGATGATCACGCTGAACGGGAGACACGGCGTCAGCAGCGAGGACAGAGGGGAAATCGACCGCTGAATCGCCAGCGACAGTAGACCGAACACCGGCTTGTACTACCCGTCAGCACACACTCGCATGATTACAGGCGTTACAAACGACGCGGCTTTCGTGTTCTCCGGCTCCTCGCTCACGGGCGGCGCGACGGAGGGCGTCACGGGTTGCGGCTCGGGCGGGATCTCTGCCTTCAAATCGGTGCCCAGATACCACGGGTGGCGCGTGATCTGATCATCATCAAGAACCACTGAACGTACATCCGCCAGAGAGATGCGCGCAGTGGGCTCTGGTACGAGGATGCGGGAAAGCAGGTCTTCCAGCTCGTTGGAGAACCACCTAATCGATCAGGACCATGAGGAGTGGCGACGCGGGACACGTGTAGTTCGCTGTCTGAATGCGTCGGAACAGCGTGGACAAGGACGGTTCGTCAAAAGGAAGGTACCCTGCGACCATGACAAATCTAGGTGTGAGCGTCGTGATGCACACTCACAGCACAACACCAACACTCCATATATCACTGAAACGCCCGTTATAGCCCGAATCCTTCAGCACTTCGGGAGCTACGTAATTGGGGCTGCCGCACGTTGTATGCTGGAGGGAATTTGTGTCATAAGCGTCTTCGCCGATGAAGGCGGACAGTCCGAAGTCGGAAATCTTGATGTTCATGTCCTTGTCCAGGAGCAAGTTCTCTGGCTTGATATCGCGATGACAGATGTTGTGGCTGTGCATGTAGCTGATACCCGTAACGAGTTGGCGGAAAAACTTCCTCGCCTCATCCTCTTGTAGCCGTCCCTTCTTCAGTATATAGTCAAAGAGCTCTCCATTCGGCACGTATTCTAGTACCATGAAAATCTACGCATTCAACAAGACAGCGACACGATACCTTGCTCTTGCAGCCTAGCACTTCGATCAGGTTTACAAGATTTGGGTGTTTCAATTTGTTCATAATGCTAATCTCCAATTTGATTTGTTCGGCCATGTTCTGCTTCTTCACCTTTTCCTTGTCAAACACTTTGATGGCGACGAGCTCGTGGGTTTCCGTATTCTCCGACAACTTCACTCTACTCGTAAGTCCAGTCCACGCGCAATGCCCACTTTCCTAATGACCCCTCTCCCAGCGTCTTCTGTATCACGTACTTGCCTATGCGGCGCGCCATATCCTGCAGCGAGCAATTCTTGTGTTTTCGGATACGATCATGTGGAATTCCCGGAATCGCTCTCATTTCGGTTGCTGTTCAACGTGGTAGAGAAATAATGGGGATTGTGGGTTTTGAGTTGTCATCTCTTTGCAAGGAGGACATGCTTCTCTTCACTATCCGACAGGGTTGAGGTCCTTTCATTGTCTCTTCAACAGCACTTCGCTCCCAGTGCCGTCTAGGAGTGCCATTCGATGCCATTCTCGTTCAGAAATGCACAACCACCAAATCCCTCTTTCATGATCGATCCATCGTCACATTCCACCTGCATGTCAGCACTCCCATACTTAACATAATGCCCACCCCAAATCGACAGAACTCGTCCTAACAACCAATCCCACCTTCCCCCCGAATTGCGAATCGCGTGAGTCATGTCTTTTCTCTCATTTTTCTTGTTCTTATATACTTTGTGGAGTATATCGGACTTTCCACTCTGCGCACATTATGAATGCAGATGCAAAACCATTCGTTTTTCATACAGTGACGGACGTGCTCTCCTTCTGACTCCTAGAATCAGTACGTGCCTTGCAATCCGTACTACTACCCCGTAATGCCAGCGCCGTACATGGGCGTTTCAGAATGCACTCCCGTTCTTCACAACTTGACTCCCGGTCTCCAGGGCGTTTCCAACCAGATGTACGGACCGCCGTTGTCCTATTTTGCGAACAAGCAGACGGAAGCAGTTCAAATGGATCCTCATCGTTACTCCTATATCGCACGCGGTACGAGTACCGGTGTTGATTGATCCCCTAGATTTTGACCCCCATCTCCTTCCACAGGAGCAACAAGAGGAACTTCGTAACGGTTTTGGCGTTCCGTGAGGGTTAGGGAATTCGAGATTGTACAGCATTGACGTAGAATGTGTTGCAACAGGCTACCGCCACTGCGACCGTGATGTTGCTCGTGTGGCAATTGTGAATGCGATGTGCGAGGTAATCTATCGCACGTTTGTCAAACCCGAATTGGAGATTGTTTCCTATCTCACTCCTTTGACCGGAATCACGTACTCGCCCGCTCTCTTCGTTTCACTCCTAGTGAGAAGGACATCAAGAACGCTCCCTCTCTGAAGACCGTTTTGAAAGAGATCCGCGCCATTCTCCCCAAAGACGCCATTCTTGTCGGACAGGGAATCGGACACGGTACTTTCGCTTCCTTCGTCTCATTCCGCAGATATCTTTTGGCTGCATCTGCAGGCGGGAGTGGATTACGCTTCCGAGATTGATCTCCTCAAAGTGTTCCGCTTTTCGTCTCCATCTCATAGCATCGTTTCGTTTTCGCTTCGTCAAGAAGCCGTGTCGCTTATGGGCGTTGACGTGCCTCCTCTCTTCCTTCCTGATTGCTAGACAAACTGGCACAACCCAGAAACCGATGCCATTTATTCGATGAAGTTGTATTTGCTGTAGGCGTGTTGGATTTGACTGAGAAGCAGGTTCCGGAAGTCCTCCAAAGCCGATCTCCATATGATTCGCATTTTCTTGGTGCGGAATTCGAGAAGGTGTTATGTGTAGTTGCAGCAACCTCGCATCCCTTCTTTCCGACAGCAAATGGAGAAGATTGACGGAGTGGACATGAAGAAGTCAGGTCCCTGCAAAGTGCGCGCTGCTGTGCTGTCTCATCCGTAGATGTGTCGAGAACGCTTCTATCATGATAATGGATTGCCGAATCCCTTGTATGATTAGTGTTTGGGTTCACTTGTTTGTTCGGAATGTCTCGGTTCTTTTACTACGGGAGGAAGGCAGCGGCAGTCCCCGATTTGAGAGCGTATATTGATATTGTTCACTCCTGTGCTTGGGATTGACCGATAGGGACTTCCTGGTTGTGTCGATTTCGTAATCTCTCCCCTGTTTAAAACGGCAGTGTATTCTGTATTCGTAGTGAGGTTACGTCTAGGGATGAGGAAACGGCGCAGCCAAAGCGTATTCGACAGGGAACGGGTATGCGTTGTTGTTACCGTATCATAGGCGTTAGAGGCTGCTATCCTGTTGGATGTGAAGACGTGGACGAACAGGATTGTGGGCGCGTTATCCGATTCGCTGTCTCTGGACGACGAAAACGAGTGGAAGCGGTTGGAGAGTGAAGATGTTTTCTCTGTTGGCGAGCCGATCATGCGTAGCGATTCAAAGAAGAGCTGGAGTGGTCGTACTACCTCGGCGTGCCTTCCGTGTTTGGTCCAGAGTTGAGTTTGAATGGGAACGCGAACTACGCTTCTCTGGTGAGTGGCTTCATCAACCGCAAGTACAACATGCCTGTACGTGTTCTATCCGTCTCTTCATCGTCGTAGTACTGGATTCCGGTGGACATTCAGCGTGCAAACGAATCATGTCGTCCTCTTCTTTTCCTATCACTCGCTAGGCACGGCATCGTGGAAACGATGGAGCGAGTTTCACTACCAGCTCGACTTCTGTCCCGGCGTCCAACCCTGTTTGCGATTGACTGCTTGCGAGCCGTCTCCGGAGGTGATCGCGTTGTGGAAGGGAGAGCCCGTCGACATGATTCTCATTCCGGCCTCGCTGTTCAGCTGGGACGAGGAGAAGACGATTGTCAGTCTGCCGTCGTATTACCAGGAGTTGCTGGTCTGGTTCAAGTACAACAAGGTGGTGCGCATCATGATCGAAGGCGATTTGGAGTCGGAAGCACAGCAATTGTGCATCATCAACAATGTGCTGCTTTCCTCCCAAATTGATTGCTAGTACTTACTGAAGCTCTACGAAGACGCCCCAGCGCTGGATTCGCTTCACCAGCAGATTTGCGAGTTCAGCGACGTGGTTCAGATTCCCCTCCAACCGCTGATGGACAACCTCCAGAGCGCCACATACGAGGTGTTCGAGAAGGACCACGTCAAGTACCAATTAGTGCGCATTAGAGGACATATGTGACATCTAGTACGAGAAGGCCCTCGAAGAGGTGCTGTCGCAGTATCGTCGTCAGGTGTCCTCGAACCGCGCGCAGTACACACCCTACGGACAGTTGCTTCCTTCAACGCCCCACACAGCTTGCATTCAGAACTCGCAGGGGAGTGAGGGCATTCGGAACCCTCAAAAGAGTGAAGGTACCCAGAGCCCTCACAAGAGTGAGGGCTCACAAGAGGATCGTGTGGTGATCACGCTGGTGGGCGCGGGTCGCGGACCGCTGATCCTCTGCTCGCTGCAGGCGGCGAAGAAGACGCGCCGCGAGGTGGTGGTGTACGCGATCGAGAAAAACCCGAACGCGATCGTGACGCTGCGGTCGCTGCACAAGTCGCTTCAGTGGGGCGATCAGGTTCACATCGTGGAAACGGACATGCGCGTGTACAAGCCGGAGTTCTACAGCGACATCATTCTCTCCGAATTACTGGGCTCCTTCGCCGACAACGAGCTGAGTCCGGAGTGCCTCGTGGGGACGCAAAACTGCCTGATTTCGGGCGGTGTGTACATTCCGCAGAATTCCTCCAGTTTTATGGCATGCTGCATGTCGTCGCGCATCTGGAACAACGTGACGCCTCGCCCTCCGCATAAGGTGTAGGTGAAGAAGGTGAACGCGCTGTTCGCGCCTCTTCCTCTCGAATCCACGTATGTTGTGCGCATCCACAACGCCACGCTGCTGAGCGAGATCGAGCCTGTGTTCACCTTCCACCACCCGGACCGCCGTCACGGGGACTTCAGGTGCTACAAGGTGGGCGGTTTGACGGGGAATTCAGAGTAGGAAGTGAGTTTCACTGCGTCGTCTGATGGCGTGATTCACGGCTTTTCGGGGTATTTCGAGTCGGACGTGCGTGAGCGTGTGTGGCGTGATGAATAGCTGTCAGACCATGTGATGCTCTCGATCGCGCCTCGCAGCCACTCCATGAATCTGGTGAGTTGGTTCCCTCTCTTCATTCCCATCTCCACACCCTTGTAGATGCATCTGGAAACGATGATGTGTAGTTATGTGAACAAGGGACAGCAGATCAGGGTGGGCATTTGGAGGAGAAAGGACGATAAGCGAGTGTGGTACGAATGGGCTGTGCTCGCCCCCATTAAAACGAAGATACACAATGTGGACGGAAAGGGTCAGTGGATTGGCATGTGTTCCTGTTGCTTTGAGTACACGTTGTTTCGGTAGAACATGAAGTGTCGTATTCGGTGACGGTAGTCACAACGAGAACAGATCTGTCACCAGCCCAGCCATTCTTTCCTTCATTGAAAGAGAGCAGATATGAAAGCGAGACATAGAGACGCAAAGGGAACAAAGTACAGTTACGAGGATCACTATGAAGACGATGATGATTTCATGGACTCCTATGACGAGTCCTATTCCGCGTCACAGAGTAGGAACAATCACAGCATTCCAATGAATCACGTATAGACTATCATTTGTACAACCCCAATGACACAGGACTCGGTATCGTTCTCTATTGCCTCTCATGGTTAGGCTTGTCCATTGCATCCTCCATTCCGGATGACGACAACGGTAAGTGCCGTATCTGTGGTTTTACGCGACAGACATCATAAACGACTGTCTGGATCAAATTGACGACTACTTCAAGGGACAGATGCAATACGATGAGGAGTCCATCGTCGAACTCCTCCGCAGCAATTGCTACAACGTGGACGAAGCCATCGATTACATTATCGAGAACGGCATCAGCGTGGACGACTTGCACAAGAAGCCGGTGATTCCCAAAATGGAGGCGAAGGTGATTTCCCTGGCTCCTAAGACTACTCCCCCGAAAAGTAGATATTAATCCTATTCATTGATCGTAGATACGTTGAGCAGTGTTATTGGAGCGACAGCGATTCCTCCCAAGAAACAGCAGACTCCAGTGGTGCAGTCCTCGTTCACCATCGAGAACGACATTCTTCCGAGTAGTGTTAGTCAATACTCTATCACAATGCAGAGGGGAAGCGCTTCGATTTCAAATCGCAGTCGCCCGACGAGTACGTGAAGAGCATGCAGGACGCGGGCAAGGTGCGCAGCGATATGATGCGCAAGAAGGAAGTTCCGTCTGCATTCCACATTGACATGCCCGAATTGGCGGAATCGCTTCGCGAGAAGCCAGTTCCTCAAAGCGAGAAGAAGCAGTCGAAATCCGTCTCGCCGCGCACGCCTATTGAGGGTACGAGTGGACATCACGCATGATGTGTAGAGACCACGGAGCCGGAGGTGGTGCGAAGTGTAGGAGTTGGCGAGGAATCTGACGCGTAGCCGCAGGCACTGGTGGAGGGAAAGGAGGCGATCACAGTGGTCGTGGCGGGTCATGTTGATCATGGGAAATCGACGATCACTGGACACCTGATCTACCAGCTCAGCCTCGTGTCGGAGAAGGAGCTGCGCAAGTGGGGGCAGCGCAATCCTTTGAACCCTAGGGTGACCAAAGAAGCCAAGGATTTGGGAAAGCAGTCGTTCAACTACGCGTTCCTGATGGACCAGAATCCAGAAGAAGTCCCGATTTCCGTCACGGTTGAGGAGTAGAGAGAGCACGGCGTGACCATTGATCTGGGCGTGACTTCCCTCCAAACGGAACACCGTTACATCACGCTGTTGGACGCGCCGGGTCACCGCGATTTCGTGGCGGCAATGATCAGTGGCGGACTGCAGGCGGATTGCGGCATTCTGGTGGTGTCGGCGCAGAAGGGCGAGTTCGAGGCGGGCGTTTCATCGGCGGGAATCACGAAGGAACATTTGTTGATTCTGTCGGGAAGCGGGATTCAGAACGTGATCGTGGTGGTGAACAAGATGGATACGGTGCGAGTTGGCGGGAGATGTGAGGGATAGTGTGGTTACGACGAGAAACGGTACAATGAGATTATGAACACACTCGTCCCTTATTTGAAGCATTTGGGGTACAAGAGAAAGAACGTGGAGTAGCAATCGGGACATGGGGTTATGTGCAGATTTGTCCCAGTTAGTGGGTTGGAGGGAGTGAATCTGATGACGGTGGACGCGAAGAAGTGTCCGTGGTACAAGGGCAAGTCGCTGATCGAGTATCTGGACACCATGGAAACGCCCCACCCCGACGAAACGCTGCAGAACACGAAGGATGTGGTGATGATGGTGACGGACGCGTATCACGGCGACTACGTGGGCGATTGTGTTGCCGCCAAGATTTTGCGCGGGTTCATCGACATGAGCGCGCTGAAGCCGATGCATTTCCTCCCGTCGAAACTCCCGGTGACCATCCGATGTGGCAAGCGCGGGTGTGGCGTGACTGATAGCGATCCTAGTGAACAACGCGAAGACGACGGTGGCGACGACGAACAACAACGTGGTGCTGGGCGTGGCGAACACGGACATGACGGCGATCACGTGATGTGTGGGACGCGGCGGTGAGGCGTAGGAGAGGGAATCTGATCACCACCACCAACTCCCACATTGACTGCAGCAACCGCTTCGTGGCGCAGATCTTCGTGAATGCGACGGCGGGCGTAAGTGTGGCGGCGTGTGTGAAGAGTAGAAGACGATGATGAAGGGTCTGTCGGTGCTCGTGCACTTGGGCGGCACCATGGTGTCGGGCGTGGTGCGCCACGTGCTGTCGCTGGTGGACGCGAGTGGGAAGGAGTTGCAGAAGAAGCCGAAGTGAGGGCGAGGAGGGCTTGTGAGGGGTAGAGTGGTGCGTGGCGACCAGTGGGCGTTGGCGGAGCTGGCGCTGGACCGCGAGGTGTACATGGCGCCGTTCCAGTCCATTCCGCTGCTGGGCAGATTCATCATGCGAGAAGAGGGCATCACGCTGGGTATCGGCAAGGTGGTGGAGGTGAAGCCGTCCAAGTTCCACAAGATGTGTTGTGTTTTCTTGAAACGCGTTCGTTGTGTCATTCCCTGAAAGAGAACTCACTTCAGTTTTGATTCCTCAGTTTGAAACTCACTTCAGTTCTAACTTCTCAGTTTGAACCTCCAACAAACACACCACTTTGCCAGTTTCGACAACTTCGCATTCAGCGAAGACACCTCCTTCTTCCGCTCCTCCTCTTCCAGCGCCAGCTTGCCCTCCTCCAGATAGCGCTCCATCTCCTCCATCTCCAACGCCCTCCGATCGCACGGGATCGTCAGGTCCCGAATCTCCCTCTGACCAATGCTCTCCATACACGAGACCAGCTGGAAGACTTCGTCGTTTCGCCCTCCGTTCAGACCGAAGTCGCACCGGAAGGTGGACAGAATCTGGGCGATTTCGGGATTATCGAAAACGCCCTGCTGCTGGAACCAGTCGTGAATGTGGATAATCGGAATCCGGAAAATGAAGCCCTTTTGCTCCGCTCGGATGGAGGGAAAGAAGTCGTGCTTCAGGATGTGGATCAGCTTGTCGTACTTGAGGTTGACTTTGATGGAGAGAACGCCCTTGAGCCACAGATAGTCGTGATTCACCAATTTGGCAATGTGGGTGAGCGAATGCAGCAGGAAGTGGATCGCGGCTCCTTCCGGCACGCTGTACAAGTCCAGCTCTGCAAATCAGAGGAAGGAAGAAGAGACACTCATTACGGAATTGTCGTCGCACTTCTGAATCGGATCTCCGTAGAAGGATATGTAATCCTCCATGTATCGCGACGCAACCGAGGAAAGACGCAGGAGGAAATAGGAGCGAAGAACGGACAATCTGGCGATTACCACCACAGCGCGTCCCTACTCTCGTTTTGAGCAGCGCACCGCGTACTGCCTGTACATGACCTTCGCACACTGGTCGCAATAGAGCTTCCAGTCCGCATTCGCAATGCACTGCACATCACACCCACACGCACACTTCTACCTCGAATAATGCATAGAACGTGTTCTTTCGCGGCCGAACCCGGTTTGAGAGAAGGATGTCGTACAGCATGTTTGCATAGTCCATATTCTGCAGTGCGCACGCCGCTGCGATGGCGTAGTGGTACGCCCTCTTGTTCATCGATATGTACTCGCCGATAATATCCGTTCGGTGGAAATGAAGATTCACCTCCTCCTCCAGCCCCAGTTCGCGCCGCGCTTTCCGCATCACATCGTCCTCGTTCTCCGACAGAACGAACAGCCGACTTTTCAACTCCTTCCCAAAATAGTTCGAAATTGTGTCATACACGCCAGCGCCCGAAGTAGCCCGTTTTATGACCTCCATCCAATCGATGTGCTCTCCCTTCGCGTCCTTCACGAACATCGACGGACTCCAGTCAAAGCGCGTTCTGGTGAGCAGCGAAGCGAAGAGCAGGAGTGAATCCTTGTGGCGCCCCCCTTCTTCGAGTCCCTGCAGGACGAGCGTGTTGATCGTGTTGTTGACCGGGTGGTAGCGGTTGTACAGCGAGTACTCCTTCATGCCGTCGACCAGCTTGCCGAGGCGGAGGAGACCGCGAATGTACATTCCGTGGGTGAGGTAGTACTCGCGCTCCGAGAACCACTGCAGACGGTTGCACTCGCCCCATATCGCGGAGAGCGTGGAGAGATTTGACGACTCGGCGGCTGCGCGGAGGAAGTACCGAAGCATGGAGGGAGTGCTGTTGGGTGTCTATTCCGTGAAGACAACTGCAGAAGAATACGGTGGTGGTGCTCGTCAAGTAGGAGTGGATCTGTAGCACATGATCCAGCTGTCGATTGCTGTATAGCTGGAACACGCACTTGTCCCAAATCTACCCTTCAACGGACGTTTCAATGCGCACGTCAATCGGAACCGAGAGCTTCTTGGAAATGACGGCGTCCACGGCTTCCCGTTTCTATCCCTGAACATGCATATCCACACTGCACCTGTTGCTTTGACACACTCGCATCACTCAAATCCGACAGCAATTGTTGACGTTCCTTTTCTGTCAGTGTCTGCTTGTCACTTTTCCTCCTCTCCACTCTGTGTGCACTTCCAGCCGACTTACTACCTGATATCCGCTCTTGCTGCGAATGGGCGATAGAGAACGGTCTTTCGATGCCTGCACTTACGCCCTGCACGAATCCCGATGCCACTGACGGCAAACCAATCCCGTTTCTCCGAACAGCACGCGGCACTGATTGTTGACCAACTGACTGCGACGTCTTGCAAAACGAACGAGCGATGCGCAACAACCTTCTCGAGCTTGCCTGCATCCTTCCTTCGCATGGAACAACAATTGTGTGAATGCGCCCACCCCTCTACGTCTCTATTTCATTCCCGTTCATAGGTGAGCCAGGAAGATTGTTTGATGATTGGGACTGATTCTCGCTCCAGAGTGGAGCCAGAGCAGTGAGTGTGAGTGTTGATGGCAAAACACGAAATAGGATTCCAGTTCAGTCCGTCTGTCAAGAGAATGGGATGGAATGAGGAGAATACCCCCTTTCCACAAGGGTCGTGTATTGGCGCGAGGGTTCGCGAATTCAGGACCACCCCTTTCCTCACCAAATTCGACCCGATTTCCGCC
>JANPWJ010000343.1:0-26452 GCA_027406325.1 Blastocystis sp. subtype 2
GGTCTTATTGCTGCTCGTCGTACCGGTCGTATTCGTGGTCGTGTGGAGCCTTAAGGTCCGTCTGAGGTCGTATCAATTCAGTGTGGAGTTTTGGCTTGTTTGTCACAAACACGCTATGTGTTGACTTCGTTCTCCAGTATGGCTTCGAGCTGGCTCACTCTCTTCTCGTCGATGCACGGACTGTACTTCCAGGCGGACACATACACGCCCATTTGGTTCATGCCAGAGGTCTTCAACGCGTCGATCATCTGCGCTCGCATGGAGCAGTCCTTGTGAAGCGACGCTATCAGCTCCTTTGCCACAGTCACGATGTCCTCCATCGTAGACACACCGTTGAGGACGTACAGCCTCTTCAACAGAGCGCCATCCACCACCTCCTTCATTTGGTTGTGCGTATATTGGATGGAGTCGAGCTGGACCTCCATGGACGCGATAAGACGGTTCTATGAGTCAGTACTGCGTGGAAAGCGCACGAATTCACTGATTTGCTTCTCACACTCAGCCCGTTTGTCTTCTATGTCGCTTTGCATCTACTTGTTACTACGGGAAACGGAAAGCACTCCGTCTTCGACGGTTTCCTGTTTGCGAGGGAATACGGACAGCTCTCCCCAACTATCCGCATGTATATAACTAGAAATGACGGGCCAACGCATTTGCCACGTGAGTCGGAGAATGGCATCAGAATACGCAAGGAACTGACTCAGCGAGTCCGATATACATTCTTTATAATCTTTGAAGCACTTGTGGAACAAGCGGAGGTGATTCCGGAGTTGGTCCTGAAAGGGGCGGATTTGCTCCAGGAGCTACACTCTATTCTCTGCCGGCAGTGATATACGTTCTCTTCCTCGGGATCCATGGAAAACGGAGAGCGAACACTGAATCAGTGCGCGTTCGTTGGTTTCGTGTGCATTGTGTTTCCCAATCGAGGAGGATTCCATTCGCTATGCTTGCAACCCTTTCAGGTCATCCCTAACGGGAGACTGTACGGATTTGAAAAGGGATGGGTGTGATGTGATGAGGTTGCTTGTGTGGCGCGAGAAACGAAGACCGCGAGCACAGACGACCAGAAGGATTTCCCGCGGAGAGAGAGCAACATTCCACTTTCACTGTCCACTTCTGTTGATTCGTTTCGGCACCTCTCGCTCTGACGGCAGGGAAGATAGCCATCGGAACAGGATCGCGTGATCCGCACGAAGAAGTCGTGCGCCAATGAGTGACGAGCATCTGTTTCCCCTTTTCAAGAACCACGGTTCTCTGGTCTTCCACTGAACCTGAACCACATAATTCTTAAGAGTGGTTGCCATGGAAATCACTGAGCTTTGGGCTACGATTGTTATTGTCGTCAGTGGCTTGACTGGTCTCATTTTCGCCTTGATCCAGAGAGGAATTGTCGCCAAGGTTGTGTACGTCGCTGCGGAGCCTGTGTCACGGCTAGGGTGAAGCACATTCCCGAGCAGGGTGAGAAGGAGGGACTCGTGGAGGCTGAGGGTGGTGCTGCCACGTACGACGAGGCCATCACGGAGCGTCTCAACAAGATTCAGAAGTACATTTCGGACGGTGCGAAGGCCTTCCTGTGGGCTGAGTACAAGATCCTGTTCGTCTTCATCGTGATCTTCGCTATTGTCATCTTCCTGTTCATCGGTCTCCCCAAGACCTGCGGTGTTCCCACGCCCATGGTTGGAAACACGTCTTGCACTGATGCGCATCCTCAGGACGGCTGCGAGTGGATCATCGTGAACAAGACCTCTTGCATCGGCAACGGTGTCGCCACGGCCACGGCCTTCGTCGTCGGTGGTCTGACCTCCATTCTCTGCGGTTACATCGGTATGACCATCGCTGTCTACGCCAACGCTCGTACTGCCACCATGTGCCAGATCTCCTGGACGGACGGTTTCAACACCGCCTTCCGCGCGGGTAGCGTCATGGGCTTCTGCCTGACCTCGTTCGGTCTGCTGATCCTGTACGGCTCCATCTACGTGTTCAGAATCTTCATGCCTTGGGACGCCAAGAACACGCACACCTCTGAGGTGCTGTTCGAGTGCATCACGGGTTACGGTCTGGGCGGTTCCTCCATCGCTCTGTTCGGAAGAGTGGGCGGCGGTATCTACACCAAGGCTGCCGATGTGGGCGCTGATCTCGTCGGCAAGGTCGAGGCTGGCATTCCCGAGGATGATCCTCGCAACCCCGCTGTCATTGCCGATAACGTCGGTGATAACGTCGGTGATGTCGCCGGTATGGGCGCCGATCTGTTCGGCTCCTTCGCCGAGTCCTCTTGCGCTTCGCTGGTCGTCGCCTCCGTGTCTCAGGAGCTGAACTCCAAGTGGGGTTACATGATGTTCCCTCTGCTGGTCTCCGCCGGCGGTATTCTCTCCTCGTTCATCACCTCCTTCTTCGCCACGTCCGTGCCCGGACTGAAGGTCACCGAGGAGAAGCACGTGGAGCGCAACCTGTCCATCCAGCTGTACATCTCCACCATCATGTCCACCATCTCCACCGTCATCGTCTCCTACTTCTTCCTCCCCGAGAAGTTCTGCGTGGTCGTCTCCGAGGTCGCCAAGAACGGCAGCTGGTGCCAGGGTCAGGCCAGCAAGTGGGCTGCCTGCGTGTGCGTCGTGTGCGGTCTGTGGGCTGGTCTCCTGATCGGCAAGATCACCGACTACATGACTTCCTACAACTACAGCCCCGTGCAGGAGGTGTCCAAGTCGTGCGAGACGGGAGCCGCCACCAACATCATCTTCGGTCTGGCTCTGGGCTACAAGTCCGTGGTCATTCCCATCTTCGCCCTCGCCACCACCATCTACGTCAGCTTCCGCTACGTGAACATGTACGGTGTGGCGCTCGCCGCGCTGGGCATGCTGTCCACGCTGTCGACCTCGCTCACCATCGATGCCTACGGTCCCATCACCGATAACGCCGGTGGTATTGCCGAGATGACGGGTCTGTCCGCCAACGTGCGTGTGAAGACCGACGCTCTCGACGCTGCCGGTAACACCACTGCCGCCATCGGCAAGGGCTTCGCCATCGGTTCCGCTGCTCTCGTGTCCCTCGCTCTGTTCGGCGCCTTCGTGACGCGCAGCCACATCAGCGGTGTGGATCTGCTGGAGCCCATCACGTTCGCGGGTCTGGTGGTCGGCGCCATGCTGCCGTACTGGTTCTCCGCCATGACGATGAAGTCGGTGGGCAAGGCCGCGTCCTCGATGGTGGAGGAGGTGCGTCTGCAGTTCAGAGAGCACCCCGGCATCATGAACAACACGGAGGAGCCCGACTACAAGCGCTGCGTCGCCATCTCCACGAAGGCGTCTCTGTACGAGATGATCAAGCCCGGTGTGCTGGTGATGCTGACTCCCATCATCGTGGGTCTGCTGATCGGACCCGAGGCGCTGACGGGCGTGCTCGCCGGTGGTCTGGTGTCGGGCGTGCAGATGGCTATCTCCGCCTCGAACACGGGTGGTGCTTGGGATAACGCCAAGAAGTACATCGAGAAGGGCAACTTCGGTGGTAAGGGATCTAGCGCTCACAAGGCCGGTGTCGTCGGTGATACTGTCGGTGATCCTCTCAAGGATACCTCCGGTCCTTCTCTTAACATTCTCATGAAGTTGATGGCTATCGTTTCCTTGGTCTTTGCTCCTTCGTTCAATCTGCTGGACCACAGCATGTGGAAGCGCAAGTGGTAAAGGTGTTCTGTTTCGTCTGTTTGTTCCAAAACGGCGAGCCAATCAGATGGCGCGTTTCATGTGACACGGCTCTCGCGTAACCCGCCTAGTTCGATCGATCCAAACGCGTGGCCGGCATGAAGCGCATCGTTCCCGTCCCGCCGCGCAAGAAAATCCCGATGGTGTGCGAGACGGAGTCCAATCCCAACGGGTCGACGGTACTATCGTCTTGTCACCGTAACGAGTAGAGCGACGATCTGCAGGCAGGGTTCAGCGTGTGGGGCGGAGAGGACTCGTCATTCTCTAGACAATCGAGAACGTGCTTCTTGAAGCGCGGCGCGAGGCGCAAGAGTACGGTTGTGCTTGTCCTCTAAGATAGGAAGGAAGAGAGAGACCCCGTCGTATCCATCGAGCTCATCCAGCATATTCTGGAGGACCACGACCGTCGCCTGAACTACTGCGAGCACTCCCAGGAGGATTTGAAGAACCAGTTTTCCAATCTGGTGAGTGTCCGTATCGGCAATCACTCGCAGAGTCGTCTCGTGAACTCCTCTCTCCTCTCGGGAACGTCTCCCGTGTCCATATCGCAGGTGAGCAGCGTCCACGAGACCTCGTCCTCGCTGACCTCGTGGAAGGACTCCGTCCCTCTGTTCGCAGACGATCATCTCCCCAAGATGAGTCATGTGGCTGTGGAGCTGGGTCACGTGGAGCAGTGGACGCCGGACATGGTGGACGGTGTGGTGAGTGCGGTGGTTACCAGTCTGCGTGTGTGGCTGCGCGAGAAGGAGCAGCTGCTGATGCTGAAGCGCCTGCTGATTCGGAAGAGCTGTCGAGATGGAGAGCGTGGAGACGAGTGGTACAAGCGGGCGATTGGGGAGTTGGAGGTGGGGTGAGTGGGGGTGAGTGATGGACAGGCGTTCAACAAGCACGAGTGCAACGCGATTCAGAGCGATTTGCGGGACATTCGACAGATGTGCAAGTTGTGCAATGCCGAACAGAGTGCGCTGTCAGCAGAGTCGTTCGTTCAGCCACTAGCAAAGAGCAAGGAAGGGAGTGGAGGAGTGATTGACGTGTAGAAGGAGAGTGAGTGGCAAATGGCGACCTCGCACACCTTCTCGTCCATCTCGCAAACCGAGGATGGAGTTCACTTGTTTGAGGAGGACGAAAGAGAGGATGTGGAGGACAGCAACGGAGAGGAGGCGCAACAAGAACAAATGGAAGTGCACCCAGCTGCAGTCAACGTCCAGTTATTCGATATGCTGCTGGAACGCGAAGAAGAGATCACAGCGTCACTGGAGTTGAATCCAATGCCGTCGACATCACAACTCCAAACAACGCTCGCAAACATCATACGAGAGAAAAAACTCGTGAAAGGAGAGAGTCTGGTCACGATCACCGCATCCCTTCTCGCCGATACAATTAAACGAGTCCAGGTAATCGATATCATTGGAAATGAAGTCTAGGCAACGACAAAGGAAGGAGGCGATTCAGCCCTGTTCCACGTAGGAAACTCCGTACACTCATCCCACTTAGCAATTCATAAAAACGGAGTTAGAATCCCTGAAACGAATCTACGAGCAGAGTTTGGAAACCAGCAAAAAGCACAACAGTTCGTCTGCCTACCACACCATGATATCGATCAGGATGGCAGAAAGAGACATGCAGCACCAGGCCCGTCGTCATTCTGCCGAAATCGCGTCCTCCATCTCGTCCTTTATCCATTTGCTCTCCAAAGACGTCCTCGACGACATGATTACCTCCGTACTCCAGTAAATCGAGATACTAATCGAAAGAGTGAATTGTTTGGATTCTTGTTTGTTTGCTCCTCTCTGCACTACTGCACTATCTCCAAATCAAAAGCCAAGATGGCGCGGAATTGCACCAAAATACCTCTAAACCACGAAGCCCAATCCTCAGACTTCTTTTCGCAGAAACACACCTTGCTACTGGATATGAACAAACTCACGACTGGATTGATTCTGGTCGGGATTTCGTTGGTGTTGTTAGCGCTGTGTACATACGGCGTGCTGCGTTTTTACCGAGAAAAGTCGGTCGGATTCAGCTACTCGTTCATGATTTACATTACTTGGTAGGAAATCCGCAAGGGCGGTGATTCTCAGGTATCTTGGCTTTATTGGCATGATTCTCTATCCGATCGATATTGGTTACTCGTTAGATGACAAAGTGGCAAACCCGAAGCTTAAACTGATTTGGGTTATCGTGTATTGGTTCACCTTCTTTCTTTCATGGGTGTACATGCCGATCATGTCAGAGTACTGGGCCTCGGGTGAGTTCAAGCCGATGTAGGGGTGAACGGGTGCGTGGACGCGTAGATATCGCTTCAAAGAGTCGCTCTGGGTGAATGCCAAGTTTTATTTGTGCATAGCGCCGTTCATCGTGGTTGCATTCGTCTGGTACTTGATCGCCAAGAAGGGGTGGTAGTCCGTTTGAATTGTCATCCGTAGAGATGCAAGCAAGTTGCCTGGCTTGGTCATCGGCCTCTCCAACACCTATGGTCTTTTGTTTGTCATCTTCCTCCTCGGACCGGGTCTGGTCGAGTTGCCCATAAAGTGGACACCACGGATGCAGTCTGATACGTAGTTTGTGGAAGCGTCGTGACCAGCACCGTGAGCTAGACAAGCTTTGCCAGAAGTGGTTGTTGAGCGCGTTCGTGATGGAGTAGAGCGTATCAGCTGGACGCAGCCAAGTATGAGTACGAATACAAGGTCGTGTCTCTGAAGCTGAATTTGCAGGAGCTCCAGAAGACGATTGCCTCCGCGAAGAAATCGACCCAGATCCAGTCGACACTGAGCGACGTTTCCTGCGTTCATCCTCCCTCACTCGGTAGATGATTCTGTCCATGCCGTCGGACGAGGCCATCAATCTCCGTCGTCATTCGGCGGGAGTGATCGACAAGAGCGAGTGGCTCGTGCTTCCGCTCATGGACTGCGTGAACATGTCGGACGCGAAGTTGTACGACACCCTTTCCTCTGTACATAATCGTCCCGATTTGCGTCACCCCTAGTTGAACTCGAAGCTGAAGAAGATCTGTCTGGTGTACGAGCGCAAGAACAACCAGTACGAGGAGTGCATCGACTCCATCCTCTCCATCAAGGCGGACCTCAACGAGACAATCACCGTAATCGCGGTTATCCTCCCTCACTCGCAGGACTCCAACGGACAGGTTCTCCCGTTCCACGTCGAGCGTTCCAAGGCGTCGCAAGCCTTCCATTCCTTCTGGCTGAAAATCCGGGGTTTTTGTCTTGTGGTAGTGAAACTCCCGTCCGTGAACCGTAGGTGTCGAGTCTGGTGTGCGGCTTTCTTTCGATTCTCATCCTCCTAACGGAGCTGACCACATTTGTGTTCCGCCTCAAGGGAACGCAATTGTCAATTATCGGAATTCCGATCCACTACCTCAAATCAAGCTCCATGTTGCGCACCTTCTCCGCGGCGGTGTCGCTGAGCTACATCTTCCTCTGTTTCTTCCGCTCCTTCTTCCTGCTCCGCATTCCGTTCGTGGAGTGCTACCACCTCTATTTCCACCACACGGACGTGTACGCGCTGTGCTTCAACGCCAACTACCTGTGTCGTCTGCAGTACTGTCTGTGCTACCACTTCTTCACGCTGCTTCAGATGGACGAGGGCGCGTACGAGTCGATCGCCTTGTCCTCCGTGCTGGGGCAGATGAAGACGATTCCCTTCCTGGGAAGCGAATTCAACTTCTACGTGCCGGTGATCGTCTTCCTGGTCTCGATGTTCACGCTCTGGAAGATGACCTGGGGCTCCAGACCGCACAAGAAGCAGGTGGGAGTCGGTGGGTGGAGTGAGGGGTAGGATGCGTTGCTGGACTCGGGCGTGAACGAGGTGAAGGCGGGAGAGGAGCTCGTGGCTCTCACGGTGAAGAGGAGAGAGAGGGAACTGTACAATTTGGAGCTAGCTGGCAGCAAGGGCAACTACTCGTATAGTTCGCCCCGCGTCACTCCGAAGTCGCTTGCGTCGATGGCTTGTTGTGTTTGTTGGAAGAAGTGTGTGTTTGAGTAGTGGATGGAGTGTCTCTGGAACAAGTGGATGACTAGCGTGTTTAAGGAACGGATGGGAGGCACATTCTGAAACAAACGAATAACGATTGCTTCAAGAAAGAGTGAAAACCGATGCAAGACAGGATTGGCGGAAGCAATCCTCGTACAAATCGATGGTGATGCCGAAGAAGCGGTGCGTGATCGCGGTGTGGAAGAGATGGTCGCACACCATCCTTACCAGCGCTTCACTCAACGCAGCAGATTCAACCGTGTCAATGCACTGAAGGAGGGGCGAGAGCAGCGCGTGGAGAATCACGATCACTCCTTCTTCGGTGGGAGCGCACCACGGGTTCCCCACGTGCTCCACCCATTCCCTCACAATCTCCATCGCATACTCCTCCGCCACCTCCGGGAATAGCCGATGGAAGAGACGCTGGTAGCCCTCGAAGAAGCTCTATTCGTCAGGACGTACGGACAGCCTCACGGAAGAGAGTTGAAGGAAGTGGAACGTGGTGGTGAGCCACGCGCTTCGCAGGTCCACTTTCGAGACCACCGACGAGGGGCGGAACTGAACGAACTGAAGGAGAGCGGCTTGGAGAGGTGGAGGGATTGCAGAGGGCGCGAGATGGAGTGGCGGAGTGAAATGACCAAAGTGGAGCGCTGTCTTCGCCTCCTCGTTTGACAACTGGAGTGACAACCCCTCGAAAAGGGTTCCAGGAAGAGTTGTGACGGAGCCGTCGTCTGTAAACACATCATAGTCATGTGAGGCCTGCTTCATCGCGACGACAAAGCCACATCTACGGAATGTGTGCGCATTCACTTGCTCATAGGAAACGAGGAACTGCTCCATGTTCCTTATGACCTCGTACCGGATTTCGATTCTACAACTCACCGTTTGCAAACGACTCGACTGAGTAGATGAGACGCGATATACGTGGAAGGCGATTACTGTACCATTGGAAAGAGAGTACGTGATACACGTATCCTCGATGTAGTACAAGCTGAGTTGCTGATCATCATCGTCCATCACAGCCCATACGGATCGATCCACGTTGGGCACGATCTGCCGCTTCTGTTGCACGAGACGGTACTGCTTTTCAAGGGAGGCGAGAGCCGTTTCGGAAGACTGCAGGGAAGAGATGGGTTTGGCGAGAAAGTTGTAGGAAAAATCAAACCTTATGGGTGACGACCGCTCCCATCGATTACGGGATCCCCGAAGGCGATGGCGAGTCCATGCCTATGGATTCAGCCTCAATATCGAAAGCGTACACGCGGTCCGATCTATTCGTATAGTTTCTTTTTCTCCTGGAGCACCTATATCCCAGCGCTGTTTATCCCGTTCGGAACAACGCGACTGCGTCTTTCTTCTTTCGTTAGAATGTAATACCAGAAGAAACTGGAGCTACACAGAACCTCCATTCACAGTCGAAGAAGGGAAGCAATACAATGAATGCAACGATGCAACCCCATCTCCAGTACCCTCTGACAGCATTCCACTCATTCTCCTGGTTGGCATTTGATTCTTGTGAACATGGACAAATCAATGGAGGAGTACGTAGTTGAGTGTACCGATCAATCCATAGAGTGGAGAACACGATCCACAACCAATGTCGGTTGGGGAACATCGAAGTGGTGATGAAGAAGATCGAGGAGGGGGAGAGTCCTATTGTATGCAAGCTCGCGAACGGTATCATCTTCTAGGCAAAAGACGACGATGAGCGGACTCCCCTTCATTGGGCTGCTTCATCCAAGAATCCGGAGCTCGTATCCTATTTACTCAGTCTTCCGAAGGTGGATGTGAATTGCAGGGACGAAGTGCGCCCCTTTTGATAGAAGTCACGCGTAGTCTGGGTTCACACCGCTGATGTGCGCCGTTGCCGCTGGAAGAGAGGAGAATGTGCGTCTTCTTCTCGACGCCGGAGCCGATGTGAATGCTGTCAACGAATACAAGGAGAGCGTGATTCACATGACGAAGGGTGGTGCGACTGTTTCAGAGAATTACGACTAGCGAACACTGCAATCCTATCCATGATCATCGACGGAATCGACGATGTGAACAAACGAGTGTGATCTCTTACCTATCATTAATCCATAGAACGAGTACGGCATGACAGCGCTCATGAAGGCGGCATCTCTGGGTTGCTTGGACAGTATGACGATTCTTTTGGACCATGGAGCGGACATACACGCATGCGATGACGACGGTAACACGGCTGCTCATTACGCGGCCTTCGATAATCGACGAGAAGCGTACCTTCTCCTGAAGAAGCGAGGTACCTTCCATTCCTTCCCTCCACTCTAGGTTACAACGAAGAGACCCGGAACAAGGAGGGCAAGACCGCCCTGGACTATGTACACTCGATTGTTTGTAAGAAACACACCGTTCTCATCAAGTAAAGAATATTACTTAATGGCTCTTGACGTACTGAAGCACCACACCGAGAGCAGGAGAATCCTCACCAAAGTCGGTAATGGCAGCGCTAGAGCACTTCACAACCTTTCTGGGGTTACCCTCAGCGTCGATCTTGCAGAGACCGCACCACTGACCGAGCACCTGCTTCTCGGGGATCTTGATCAGAGGAACCTGACGCTCAGCGCAAAGAGCCTACGCCGTGATACAAAACGGTGCGCAACCCACCTCAATGAGACGCTTGTACTCAGCCTCATCGCAATCCTCAGCAAGGAAGCAAATCTGGGCGACATTGCGGTCCAGGGCCTTGACGGTCAGACGGAGACCGCGCTGGAGTCCCTCGTGATGAAGAGCGTTCTTCAGCACTTCAGAGACGGCGGTCATGGTGTCCATCTGGGGGACGACGTTCACGCTATATGTGAGGACAACACATGCACAGTTCTACGGTTCAGTAGCAACGGGAGCAGCTTCCTCAGCCATAGTTTCAATGGTGTCCTTAGAAGAGAACTTATTGTGAATTCATGGTGTGGAGAGGCACGTTCCGTCACTCGGCCCTTATCACCGACAGTGATTTCCATAAGAAGGACCCCATTTCGGGATTCCAGTTTTCGTTCTGTTCCAGGTTTCTTATTCTCTACAAGGAGTAAGTGGTATTGATGTGTTCCTTGTAACAAACAAACAAGAAAGGCGTCACGCTCTCTCCAATGCAAATCCATGCTATCCATATCGAGTAGGCTCTTCAGCAATTGCTTCGTTGTGCTGCCAGGATCACTCTAATGCATTCGCTGTAAGAGTTAGGTCTCTATCGTTGTCCATCAACTTATACGCCTTATCAATCGATTCCACACTCTAGAAGATGATATCCACGTTGTCATATCGTGAGAGGAGCAGTTGGACTACTCCCGATGGAGTCGATCTCCATTCAACCCATAGTCAGAAGGGAGCAAACTGTCTATATGACAGCAAATACGACTCTGACGTGGTTTTGAAGGGCTGATCTTCATTCTTCACAGAGAGAGACAAGTCGTATGATTTGGTTTCAAATTCACGTTTTATGAGTTGGAGGTACACCCATGATGCTGGATAGTGAACATATACCCATGACGAGGGAAAGTGAACAGGAACGAGTTGAATGTGAGGGAAATGATCGAGAATAGCCGTAAAACTGGAGTTTCACTCAACTTCTGAGGTCATTCACAGCGGCAACTCGTCTCTTCAACTGTCTCATTAAACACTATCCAAATCATTAGAAGAGTGAATGGAGTACGGTGATACAGATAGTTTGTTGTAGCAATGCGTATTGACAGAGTTATGAACACCGAAAGTGTGGAACCAAGAGTTTCCAGAAATAGGCAAGATTCTTTGACAGAGAAACTCCCGTGAGCTTCACAGTGTCCTATTCGTATGTCGGTATCTGTGGAAGAATTGGGACGACTGTATCTGGCGCAGCTCACGAAGGGGTGCAGGAACGACAAGTGTTGTAACATGGACTGTGGACGCAATCGCTCGCGGGAAGGGTTGGTTGCGTCCGCACAAACGGAGGAGGAGAAGAAGGCAATCGTGCAGCGAGCGATTCGAATGGCGAAGTATGGAACCATCTTCAGCTGCTCGTACGTGAATCGCGCATTTGCGTGCGATGACGATTCCATGGAAACCTTCGTGGATAAATCCATTCTTGGAGATGTGAAGGTATGTGAGAGAGTAATCAAGTTGCTTCTGTTGTATCGGACTCACCTCATAGAATGCTAACATTGTCTCTCCAAAAGGACAAGTACAAATCGATCAACGTGAAGGCTCCTCTCTTCCAAGAGCTGCTCGATGCCCACCCCACGCTCTCCATTGTGTTTGCGGCGGCGGGATTCCGCTTTGATTACTGTGCGTGTTGGTTCTTTCCTGTTACCGTAGGCGCTTTTCGGTTCACTTCGGAGAGCAAGACGAAGCGCATGATTCGCATTCTCTCCGCTCCCGTAAACGTCTTCCTCTTTTCTTCTCTTGATCTCTAGAAAGCAAAGCGCGTGGACCTGTCCTCATTCACCAATCTGTCTGAAGTGAGTGTTACTGTCCCACTCTCCCCAGTAGCTTTCTGCCTTGAAGGAAACGACCATTGAGAACAATGCGCTGTCCCTCTTCTCCTACGAGCCCTTTCAGCCCAAAGTGGGACGCATCGTCATTTCCCATTCTGTTCTCTTTTCGTCTGATTTCGAGTGCACGCTCCGCTGCTCACTCAAGAAATGCACTCTGTGCTTCGTGTGGAGTCGTGATTTGGACGAGCTGAAGCACATCTCCGTCTGCAACGACGTTTTTGTGAGAGAAGACGGAAGCGCGTTGCAATCTCCCATTTCCGTGATGATGCTCGAGTTTCAGAGGGAGTACCTTCCTTCTTCCTCCTTCAACGTAGTCCCTCGTTCACCATCGACCACGACCGCACGGTGAGCATTCGCGAGCCTTCTTACCACGCGACACAATTCCCCATTCATTCCGACGTTCCAGAAATCGAGACGATTTCGATCATCCACAGCGGCAACGAGGTCTTCCTGCTCTTCAACACGAGCTGCGTGCTGCAGGCGTCTCTGCCGCAGAACACGCTGTTGGAGGACGACTGCTTCGTGGCGCTGGTGAGCGCGTGCGACGGCAACAGTGCGAGCGGGTGTGTGGTGAAGGAGCTGCACTACACGGAGGAGGTGGACAGAGAGCGGTTGGCGGGACTGAGTGAGCGTGATCACGAGATGGTGGGAGAGCGAGAGGGGCATGACACATAGCACCCACAACTGCAGGACCACGGCATCGACTCGCTGATCGACCTCTGTCGCTACGAGGTGAGTGCCGAGAGCTGTCGCGTGCCTCTTCGCCACCGCGCGCTGCGCGACGACCACATGGTAGATGTTGCGGGAGTCGTCGAGTGTAGAGAGTGCTGCACTGCCACGACATGCGCGGGGGCTACCAGGAAGACAGCTGGTTTTATGTGCGTGTTGTCGTGTTTGTTGAGGGCTAGGGCGCGTCCTCGCCCTATTACGCCTTCCACTTCTGGTCCTCCATCGACCTCTTTGTGTACTTCTCCCACCACCTCGTCTCCATTCCCATATCCTTCCATCGCTTCATCGCTCTCCTTCACCCCACCCTGCCAACTGGATCGAGGCAGGCCATCGCAACGGCGTTCCCGTTCTCGGCACGCTCATCGTCGAGGGGCGGAATGAACAGCTTCTCTTCCAACTCCTCACCGGACCCGACTCGAGTCTCCGCAACGTGAAGTCCCCCCTTCTTCGCTGTGTGATTCGCAGATTCGACTCCTTCTTCGCCGACCGTCTCGCTACACTTTGCAAAGAGGCCAACTTCGACGGCTATCTCGTCAACATCGAAACGCCCTCCGTTCCCACACCCCTCCTCCAGCCACTCCAGGAGTTCCTGAAGCGTCTCCGCAGCCAGCTCCGCGCCATATCGCCCGCGTGTCAGCTAATCTGGTATGACTCCATCGACGTGCGCGGCGCGCTCAACTACCAGAACCAACTCAACGCCCAGAACCGGCCCTTCTTCAACGCCTGCGACGGCATCTTCCTCAACTACTGGTGGCAGCCCCAGGATTTGATCGCCACGCGACAGATTGCTGGAAATCGGTCCGATTTCGGTCACATTCTTACCCGTAGCAAACGCGACGTGTACGTGGGCATTGACGTGTGGGGACGTGGCACGCACTGTGGCGGCGGTTACAACACGTACAGTGATCTGGAGCTCATTGCCAAGCAAGGACTGTCGTGCGCACTGTTCGCTCCGGGCTGGGTTTTTGAGCACGAATTCGATTGTCGGTACTCGCCCGAGTATGTCAAAAAGGAGGCCGATTTCTGGCACAACACGCTGTTGAGCGTGACGGAGAGCGGGAGCATGTGTCTCACACAGAGTCCGACGTGCGTGACCTTCTATGCACGTTCAGTGGTGCTTGATAATCAATAGAGCGGTCAGCACGGCAGTGGGTACTCGCTTCCGCTGTACAGTAACTTCTGTACAGTATGAGTCGTCCTTGATAGTCATGGCTAGATGGTGACGAAACACGAGTTCATTCGAGGCACCCGCTATGACCACAATTCGTATTGTCCCCGATTCTGTTCCACGCTTCCCTTACTGGATGTGACGGACGAACAGGGAAGCGAGCTGCAAGGCGAACTGGTGGACGACGAGGGGTACAATAGTGGGGGATCCCTCCAAGTGAGGAGTTACGTTGGAGGGAGAGTGAAGCGACGCGAGTTGGTGCTGTTCCGGTTTGAGGAGGAGATGATGGTGAACGAGCCGTTGGTTTTGAGTGTGGTGGGAAAAGTGGAGACGAAATCGTGACTGTTTGTGGATTCCGTGAGATGTAGGGCGAAGTGGAGAATTGTCATTCGGGGGAAGGTGGAAACCGTGGAACCGCTACTGTCGAGCGCGTCTGACTATTCGTGCGTTCTGCGATTGGGCGAGGATGATGATGCGGGCATTGCTCCCTTCCTCCACACTCGTTGCGGAAACGGCTGGCACCGATGGTGGTGGACCGTTTACCCGAACATGCGGGACTACCACGTGACGTGCCTTCAGAGCATCGCATTGCAGTGCTCCAACGACAAGTACGAAGAAGGACTGCTTCGCATGGGCTGCTTCTATTTGAACAAGGCGAGCACGCATTCGCTCATTCTGAAGTCCGATTGTGGCATCTTGCGTTCTCGCTGATTCATAGTTATTCCGCTCAACTACACTGTCCAGGTGCTGCAGAACCCGGTCGTTCGCAACAAGCAAGACGCATTGCAGAATCAGTATGGGGTTCTTCGCTGGCAAGTGAAGGCGCGCGATTTGGTGTTGGAAGACGGCGTTATGCCGATCGTGGACTACTTCCGCGTGTTCATCGACGGACGGTATTGCGGGAAGACGAAAACGACGAGTTTTTGCTTGAAGAAGAGTAAACGATTATATAAAACACTCAGAAATAGAATTGAACGCCAAGAAGAAGAGAATGACCGTGATTGTCCAGCCCATCACCCTCTTCGGCTCTTCCGTCCCTCTCACGAAGTGCAACTCTACCTCTATTGTGTTCTAATCAAGAGTCATATCGTGTTGCTTGCGATCAAACAGACGCACTTCAAAAGCACATTATGGGAAAAAGCCTCTCTTTGTAGGACTCGAAACTGACTTTCCACGTACTGCGACCACGTACACCAGGTTCTTCACAAACCGAACGTAATCCGTCACAACAATATCAAAAGAAGTATTCTCAAAGCTTCCAGCCTGTGCCGTGAACCACCAAAGCCACACCCACCTTAAAACCGTAACGCATCACGGCGCGATCGTCAGGATCTTGTCTTCCCTTCGCCTCCGGTATCACCATGTAATACACATCGAAGGGGCCGCCGATAATAATACAACGAATGAACACAATGTTGTGGATGGTTTGAATGCTCCGAATGCGAATTGGCGAATTCGAGCTTGACGGTCCTACGCGTCAAGCACCTCCCTTTCCTCTACTCGGCTTCTCGCTGTTCAGATTGCCGAAGTTGACCTCCGGATCTACACTTCACACGCCAATGCAGCATTCACTCACTGGGGGCGGCTTCGTCTTTTCTCCTCGAACAGCCGTGATGAGAACTACTCGTCAGTCCACAGAGCAAGGCGTACGGTCGTCTTCCGAGGGAAGAGGCTTGGGCGGAATCACGACGGGATGGTCGAGGTCGATGCGAACAACCTTGCTCTTCACGTCCTCCACGAGACAGCCAACAAACGCGAAGTGGAACTTCCCGATGGCACTGCTCACATCGTACTCGATGTAGCGACCTCGCTTTCCCCTACGCATCACCGTCGTATCGATTGCGCACAGCTCGATGTAGTTCTCGTCGCGGAAGAGCTCGTTGTCCAGCACGTACGCATCCGTTTCTCTGTACAGAATGTAGTACTGGATTTCCATCACGCTGTTCCCTCGCATCACGATGGTGAACTCGTTGTCCTTCTTGATGTACGTCGCGTCAAACGAGATCTCGCTACCGAGGATGTCTACTCCTAACGCGAAATGCGAGAGGAAACTACACTTATTCAGAGGCAGATTGATGTAGAGAGGCCTCGTCGCGCACTCGTTGTCGGAATACACGCCAACAATATACAGCGCTCCCGGGAGGGCATGGAGCTGACTCGTGTGAACAGTCCACTTCGAACCCTTCATATACTTCCCCTGGTAGATGCCGTTCTCGATAATGTACTCCGCAGAGTACCGAGGCGTTCCGTCGTCCACCGTAAGCACAAACAGATTCATGAAGTCGGAAATCACATCGCCACTGATCGAATTGCTGCCCAGCTCGTATTTCAATGACACTGGCCTGCATTCTGTCCCTTAGCCACGCATCCGCGCTCCTACCTGATGCTGATGAAACGGCACTTGTCGACTGGCCGTTCTCTACACGGTTACAAAACAAGGCAGGAAGTGGGGTACTGAAAAACTGCAAGTAGGTCATGTAGACTACCAGTATGCACAAGAAATATCCATACAAAGAAAGCACCTTTTGCTTCTGCATACCGAAATAGTGACAATGCCCTCCTGAAACAAACACGTCATTGTACAGAATTACCATTCTCCTCCACGAACACGCAGTGACACTGACACGTTACGATGGCACACTTCCTCCCCCGATTGTTCACGTCATCGGAGAACCACTCTCGAATGTGTTTCAAATGGCCCCCATGACCGCAGCGCAAGCACATCGCCACCAGTCCCTGGTTCTTCGCCTGACACACGGAACAGAACGACGTCTCCATGCGACTGCGTGGCACGCCCGCGTCCATCGCCTTGTTCCGCGGGTGCCTCCCGCCCCGCTTCCCCTTCCGCTCGCCTCTCCTTCTCCCCGGCGACGCCGCGTCCTTTCCGCCCGTCACAATGAACGGGATCTCGTCCATCGGCAGCGCCTCCACCACGTGCGTCTGTCTGCCGTCCGAAGCGAAGAACAGTGGTGACAGGTGGAAGTATTCTTCGTCCTGCTTCGTCGCCGTTTGAAAGGTGATCTCGGGCTTCTGTCCTCTCACTCCACACCCACACGCCTACGTAAGTCTCAAACACCGGAACGCCAATAATCGAGCAGATTTCGCGCATGCTCACCAGCTCCTCGTAACACTCTTCTCGCGACAGCA
Organism: Blastocystis sp. subtype 2; assembly: GCA_027406325.1. NCBI lineage: Eukaryota > Bigyra > Opalinata > Blastocystidae > Blastocystis > Blastocystis sp. subtype 2. Next base: position 17,211 of record JANPWJ010000343.1, read on the forward strand.
GGTCGAAGAAACACTCCAGCCACGTCAGCACCTCCTTCTTCGCCGATTCGTCCCGTTTTATGGAATTCCACAAAACCAGACTAATTGTGACCGCACTCTGGAGGTCGCCCTCTCTCACGAACGCGCGAAGAAACGACAAATCCTTTGCGAAGGTAAGCTCCGTCATGAAGTTGCACAAATCGGGGGAATAATTGTCATCCTGGACGCTGGGCAGCGACGTGAGCGAGTTGTTCCGTCGCACCTATCGGTCACACACTCCAGAAATAGCCACGATTGCTGTCATGTCACCCACGCTGTTCTCGTGCGGCATGGACGACACGGAGTTGCCGCGGGAGCCTACGCCTAAGTCGGACACGCAACCCGCACGATTGGGTGGAGAGATGACGCTGCCCGAGCGGTGCGGTCTGTCCTCGTCCTGCTTCACGGACTGCACTTCCACCAGCGTCGCAAGGATCGCCCACACCGACGCGATCGCCGCCAGACCGTTGGCTTCGCAGACCTGCGCGTTGGCCTCGCACAGACATACGAGCGTCGGGAGCTGGGCGTCGCAGACGTAGTGGTACTCCTTCACCAGCTTCTTCATCCTCGCGAGGTCGTAGCTGAACCCCGTGTTCTCCGCCGCCGTCACCACGTGCGGGAGAAAGAAGAAGGAGTCTACGCCGTCAGCGCGCCACATCACGCCCACTCGAGTGACGGAAGGAGAACAACTCGTTCGCTCCCAGCGCTGGTGGGATGTGGTCCTCCGTTCGCATGTCCGCGTTCAGCACGCCCGCCACGGTGTCCACCTTGCACAGCGACAGCGACGTCAGACACAGCGTGCTCGAGAACTGCTTCAGACCGCGCAGCGGGAACACGTCGATCGTCGTCGTCTTGCGGTTGTCCTGCAGAACCGCCAGGTACTGACCCGAGTTCGCCGACCCGGGGTGACCCATCCAGCACACCTCCTTCACGCACTGCGACTGCTCGAGGAGACAGAAGGGGAGTGAACTAGAGGTCATTGCGCTGCGAGACGACATACGGGCGTCGGATGTCCCACACACCCACTGCGTTGCCGTCAGACAAACCACACGCGGCGATCAAATCTGGGGGTTATTGGGAATGCCAAAACCGACTCGGATTCTGGGCACTCCACGACAGGTCCTTGACTCCGAACTCGGTCTGAATCACCGACGGGGGCGTTTCGTCCTGAGAGGAGAAGGAAGAATATAGCTCCGCAAACTGGCGATCCGTGGCGTTGAACAGAAGGATGGAGTGGTTCGAGCAGCCGACGGCGAGCGCGCCCGCTTTGTACGCGTTGTAGCCCAGTGTTGTGAAGGAGCCCGAGTCTGTGCTGCGGAAGGAGGCGATCGGCGAATCGACGAACATGTCGAAGAGCTAGGGGATGAATACGACAGCGAATGCGTACGTGGAGGGTGGAGTCGTCGTGGATGGCTGCAAAGAGCGTCTCTTTGAAGGGGTCGAACATGGCACAGGAAATGCCGTGAGCTCCGCTGGACAGATTCCACTCGCGAACCGTCGCGCACTGACGTCGATCCTGAGTATCAGTGAAATGGCGTCAATCCAACCCAGAGGTAAATGGAACCATCCTGACCGCACGAGAGCAGAAGATTGGGATTCTTCGGGTTCCAGCTCAGCCCCTGGCACATGGATGGGTGATTTCCCAGCTTTGAGTACGTCTTCACGAGCTTGTTGTAATCGATGTCCCACAGCATCACACTCCCGAGTGCATTCGCAGACGCAAGGGTGTACACTACAAATGAATAGGAGCCGGGTGTGAAACTCTCTGTCGGGTGCGGATTCAGCTGCAACACAGGATACGGCCTTTCTTTTCGCCTCTCCCTTGACATGTGAATATTCTCGTGCTTGTAGTTCCAGCCCGTATCCACCGTGACGACGCTCAGGTCTACAATCACAGAGGAACGCGGGAACTCACTGTTTTGGCATCCGATCATGATTTTGCTGTTGTCGATGCGACTGGGGTAGAACACATTCGCAACGTCGTCTCCATTAATACTAACCAGCGGGTCAATATCATAGAACGGCATGGTGAACGGAACGGCTGATTTGGCGGTCGCGCAGAATCGTGTGTTGGAAGGCATCCCACGATCCCAAGGAATTGACAGTGCGGACTTGCTCGGAATGGAAATGAATGGGAGTGGATGCGATGAAATTCCTGTAAATGTGCGAGTGTGTGATTTGCGTCTGCCGCTGCGCGTGATCATGCCACTGTTCCCAATTGCCATTCCGAAAGCGTTTCAGGAGTGTGAATGAGAATTGGAACCACACGCAATCGACATATCCTTCCCCCGAACAAACAAGCACAAAAGAGAGAATACACTTCCTCTGTATCCGAATCTGTTGTAGAGTCGTTCAGTGGGTGTGGAGAAGGAGAGGGGGTGTATTTCCGAGATCGCAAACTGCCCGTCCCACTCACCACGCTTCTCGGCGTCTGCACGGATTCGTCGTCCGAGTAGCTTCGTTTCGGACTCCGCGGGGATGAGTATTCCACACTCGAGTACCGCCTTCCGGCAACGTGGATAGCAGAAGAGGACGGCTGGAGGAGGGACTGGAGCATGCACTGGAGCTCCCTCGTCGAAGGGCGTTGGTCCGGATCCTTCTACTCCTCATTCTCGTCTCGTCTCCCCACCTTCAGCAGAGACTGCACGATGCGAAGGAACGGGGCGGGATAGGAATGGGGCAGTTGCGGCGTCTACACAACCAGTCCTCCCTTCAAGCTACAGGCGAGTAGATGATTGCGTGGAACAGTCCCGCGATGTTGTTTCCGTTGAAGGGAGGCTGCTTGGCGATGAGTTCGTAGACGACTGAACATGATGGGAATGCAAATCACGCACTGCAGCCGAGAGACCACATGTCCACTTTGTTCGTGTAGACCTTGTTCTGGCAGATTTCCGGAGCGATGTAGAAGGGCGTCCCCACCTGCGTGACGGCGAAAGCCTGTCGTTGAACACCACACCCACCCATACACTCAGGGCTTCTCTGGCAATGCCGAAGTCTGCGATCTTCAGCTTCAGTTGCATGACCCGCCCCGGAGAGTACCACTTGTCCAGACTCTCGTCCGACAGAGGCTCTGGAGAGTCCGTTGCGAGCAGGATGTTTTCGGGTTTGAGATCGCGATGAATGATATGCCTGTGATGAGCACGGATTCGGAATGGTACATGCCGTGGATGTACTGCAGTCCGTCCAGCATCGCCTTGAGCCAGGAGAGCACAAGAGTAATCGCAATGTCTCTTTTCACTCGCACCAAATAGTCAATGTACTACACATTTCACATGATGGCAAGCTCTACGGTGCGCAGGGAACGCGCGTTGGCGTACTCCATGACAATGACCTTGTACCCTTCGTGAATGAACGAGTCGATGTATTTGATGATGTGTGGGTGCGACAGCGAAGAGAGTATGACGTTCTACAGGGAAGGAGGACACGCGATTGGACTTCCTTTTCCAGCCGTTCTCTCTCCTCGGCGGATACCTGCGATATCGGGAGGTGGTACACTTTTAGAACAACATAGCGTCCTACCCTTCATCAAACGACCGTCCGCTACCATCGCTCTTCCGCTTCGCCAGTTTTACCACCGAGGACGCTCCAGTTCCGATCGTGGACACTTCTGTGTATCGTTCCATGAACAAGAACAATCTGTCAAAACTGACAGGAATCGCTTCGTGGAAGAAACAGACGATTCATCTTGCATATCGTAAGGTACAGATTTCGGGATCTCCGTCATTTTCTCAAAACTAGGATAATAGTAGTCCAGCGGCTTCTCCTTCTCCTGGACGTTCTCAGCGGGGTCGTCCAGCTCGTTCATGTCGTCGCTCGACTCCTCTCGGCGAGGCGTGTGCCACTCATTCGGACCTACGCATCATCCGCCAATCCCACTCCCACAGAAGAGTCGACTGCCCGGGAGCGTGGAGGGGAAGCTCATCTGCGGCTGCGCACTCCGCACCATCGTCGAATGGTACTACAGGTCAAACCTCCCACTCTGCCGTACGTTCAAAACGGGGGGATTCACCACCCACTCATTCTGCAGCACGTCGTCGATGCTCGGTCGCTTCTCAGGGTCCGCCTCGACCATCGCCTTCGCTAATGCCACTGCATTTGGCGAAATCAGTTCCCACCCTTCCGATGTGAAATCAATGGTCCCATTTCTGCGAATCAGCTCCAACTAGAGTAACGTACACGGTGAACCTCAGAATCGAGTTGGTGTCGTTGCCCTCGTACGGAGGGTACCCAACGAGCATCACGTACAATAATACCCCTAACGAGTACACATCGCACTTCGGCGAATAGGCGCAGTCCTGCACATAAGTCCCCTAACCCAGCAATACGGTCAGCACCTCCGGAGCGATGTACCCCGCCGTGCCCACGATCTCCTTCTCGTTCTCCGGCACGTCCATCACATAACAGCACCCAAAATCGGCCAGTTTCATGTCAGACGCGGGCTCTCGCGTCAGATAGATGACGTTCTCCGGCTTCACGTCGAGGTGTAGAATGCCCTTCTCGTGAAGCGCCTTCAGAGCGCGACCGATGTGGCGCACCACGCGAGCGGCTTCCTTCTCTAGCGGTTATGGGGGTGTTTGTGGAATACCGGAGTACACGCCGTTGTTGCTGATGCGCTCGTACAGATCGCCACCACCCAAGTACTCCATCACGATGTGAATCAGGTAATCGTCTTCGTAGATTTCGTTGATGGTGACCAAGTGCTCGTTGTACACGCGTTGCTATGCATCATGCGGGAGTGCCGAATTCACCTTGATCGTGCGAAGCACCATTAGCTCGTGCGTCAGGATATCCCGATCCACCTTCTTCTTGTTGATGATCTTCACGGCGTAGTTCTTCATGTTCGTCTATTCATCATCCAGGGAGTCCGATCTCACATTACACTCTGCCAAGCGAACGACGCCAAAGCGTCCCTTTCCGAGAACCCTCCCGAGCGAAAAGTGGTCGTAGACGCTTCCCACACCGCGAAGCGTTGGACGACTGTTAATCCGCTGCACAAGGAACTTGCACACTTGGATGCACTGGATCCACATGTTCTACTGCTCGTGCGAAAACAAATAGCATACTCGTTCCTCCTGCGAGCCAGCGTCCAGAATGTAGAGACGATCGGCCTTGCTCGGAAGAACGGAAAAGGAGAAGGGTCGACTCGAAATATTCTCCAGGGAGATGCGGCAGTCTGCAGTGATTTCGGCTTGGTGGCGCATCTTGTTGTGGTTGTTCGCCTACACGTCAATCTGCGCGAAATCGGGCACCTCCCAGTACGACAATATCTTTCCAGATAGAATGAAAAAGCGGTTCTTCCACATGCGCAAACGCTTGAATCCCTTCTTCATCATGTAGCCTTCCACTCGCAACTGGAATAGCGTCTCGTGCGCATCGCTCAGCGACATGTTCATCACGTCATCTCGACTGAGAGCGAGAATGTCGTGGGAGTTGCAGATAATCGACTTGACCTGCTTCGCACACGTGTAGGTTGCATCGTCCCTCCCCACAACGCCCGTTCCAAATACGCTATCCAAACCCGGCTTTGAATGGAATTCCCCCAAAGTAACGGTGTTGCTCGTACTCTTCCCGTCCCTTACGACCTTGTTGAACGCCGAGAGCCAAGACTCCTTCGATTGACTCTCCTTCTCCAGCATATTCTCCAGATCTGGGCAACTACCCCTGTTCATTTTCCAAGCACAGACTCAGATCCGGGAGTACTGTACAGCCTAAACGCGACTGTCTTTTGTACGTTTGGCTAAAATAGTCCCGAAAACGGGGTACATGTGTTTCTCAACAAAACGGGAGGATGAGCACGATTATTGGATAAAACAGTCATAGAATAGGATACAAGGATCAAACGAACAAGTTCAGGACTGCCCAAACGCTGTCCATTCTTCTGGAGACGAACTTGGAGGCGCGATGAGAGAAGGACTTCTCCTCCACCGCATACTTCGACTGGAATTCCTTCTCAATCGTGGGGATGTAGCTGTTCACCGCCTCTTCTCGGTCCTCGTTCAGGGGATGATCAACGAACACGGAATACGCCTTCTTCACGGATTTCGGCAAATCATCGGAAGGCAAGCACGCCAGCGTTGTGCCGAATTGAGTGATGTCGTAGCCAGCACGCTTCAGCAGGTACATTCCGATGTGATCCGCCTCCAGCTCCTGTTGTCGACTACGGCAATTAGCAACTCACATATCCGTCTACCCTCGTTTCTTTCCATAGAGTTTTGAAATAGTAGGGACAATGAACACATCACCCGTGATAAGCATAGCCAAGTAGGAAAGCAGCGTGCTGTAGTGCGTCATCGTCTCCGAAGAGTGGCGTGCGATGCTGTGAGCCATCTCGTGAGCAACCACGCCCGCCACACACTAATCGTCACTGAATGCACACGTCACTCACCTCCTCCACATCCTTCACGAGTCCCTTCTCCTGCATCGCTGCGTAATGCTCAATCAGTCCCGTGTACACCACGATGATGCTTCCAATCGACGAAAACGCGTTCACCGTAGGAGACTCGACGACGATGATCTTCATTCCCTTCATGTACTCCTCGCAAGACGGATCAAAGTAGACGCACGCACGCTGAATGTCGCCGACAACACGATGCACGAGGCGATAGCGGATGTCTGTGGGATCCTCGATGATGGGCTCGCCACCCAGCTTCTCGCCGTCTTCGGTTGAATAATCCAGCAAGTTCTGTAGAATCCACTCCTGGAAGCCCAGCTCCTGCTCATACGAAAAGAACTAGCATTGAGAAGGCGTGTAGCAACTACAATATACTCGCGACGATTCGTAATCGGCACAAAGCAGCGATGCTTGTAATACCCATATCCGCCAGCGCACAGACCAACCCCACCACCGCATAGCCAGTAGAGAATACGACGCGCCATCTTGTCGTTCATCTCCGTATCTACTTCTAAGGAGGAAAACGAGAACGGTACAGTTCAGACGCTTCGCCATAGGAAAAAGGGTTTGTACATTATGCTCCTGCACCAATGGTTTTGCCTGCTCATACATCTCCTTGCTGCTGTTGTATTCTTCATCACTTATCCACGGTCTCCGCTCTATCCTATCAATTTGAGTCGCAACACACTACTCGGTGCTTTCAGTCTCCTTAAACGGACAATTCTCTACTCATTACGAAGAACACGCAACACGACTCCCGCTCGGACGAATTGAACACCGCGTTGAGCCATAGACGAACCAAAGATAACGAGCTTGAAGAGGTCCATCCAACGAAAGTGTTCAGTGAGAAAGACCCTCAGTTTGTACGAACAAGGGTGTGGTTGTGGGGGATTGTAACTGGTTCGATCGTTATTGTAACTGAAGTGAAAGCGATGCGGGTTTTCAGTTCCAGGTTTAACGGGGAATCGATGATGATCGGGAATTGTTATGGGGAGGAATCGAGAATTCAAATATTGATTATATGCATTGTTCAATAGTCACGAAAGCTCTTCACATGCCTCCGAGAAGGATAATGACCAAAATGCGTTGCAACGAGAAGGACTCGATGTGGGTAGGAATGATGATGAATAGTACACAGAGATAGAGGAATCAAGTCCATCACCCGAAACGACTCAAACAAACCGCAAATACCTCTTCTACGTAAAGAGCAGAAACCATGAAGACAGAATCCCCCTCCCAACACTCAACACACACAAACACTCCAGCACACACCCTCTCTTCTCCATCATACTCCCCTCACACAACACACATCAGCCACACACTCATCCATCATTCCATTCATCAACACAAATACACCCGCCTTCATCCATTCCACTATTCTCCATCAAGATACGGTTCTCTTGTAGTCGGTTTGATATCTCGCGATTCGCCTATTAATCTTTTCCTTCGTTACTCGATTTTCGCTGCGCGCAGTATCTGTTAACAATCAGTGGGAATAGGTCGAGAGTGGTTGAGTGTGTGTAGAAAGATGGCTCTCAGTGCGTTTTCTTCGGCAATGTTGACCGTGGTGATAATATTGATAGTGCTAGTTGTGGTAGGTGATTGTATGTTGAGAAGGAGTGAGCGTGAGTAACTTCGTTGTAGTTGTGTGCAATCGTATTCAATCTTTGTGGGTACATCGTCCATCAGACGGAGGGTATGTGTGATGGTTGTATAGTGGTAATGGTATAGCGATCGTGATCGAGCGTTTTGGTAAATACCACCGAACGCTGACATCTGGGTTGAGTTTCGTGGTTCCATTCATCGACAAACCGCGTTGTTTCACGTGGACGCGAACGTACTTGGACTGTGAGGGCGTGATGAAGGACGAGAGTACTTCCGACTACCGTGTGGATTTGCGTGAGTGCGTGTTCAACTTCTTGCCGCAGGAGGTGTACACGAAGGATACGATTCTGTTGGACGTGAGTTCGATAATGTACTACAGTATCGTGGACGTGAAGAAGGCAGTGTACGAGGTGGACGATTTGCAGAGCGCGATCGTGAACGTGGCGCAGACGCAGTTGAAGGAGGTGTTTGGTCGGATGACGTTCCAAGAGTGTATGACGAGTCAGGACCAGATAAACGAGTGAATGAATGGGTGGTTATTGAGTGATAGACACATGAAGCAGGCGTTCCTTCCTCGCTTTTTGGGATGGGGAATTCGCGTGGAGCGCATGGAGTTGTTGGACATAATGCCTCGAGCGAGTGTGTGTATGTGGTTGAGTTGATGTGTAGCAACAGCGAATTCGATGAAGACGCAGATGATTGCTGAGCGCGAGCGTCGTGGTCAGTTCATCGAGGCGGAGGGCAAGAAGACGGCTCTTCGTATTCGTTCCGAGGGAACGAAGGTGGTGAAGCAGAACAATGGTTTGGCAGAGCAGGAATCGACGCGTAAGATATCGGAGGGAAACGCGCAGGGTCGTATTGAGTTGGCTCGCGCGGAGAGTCAGAGTTTGGAGTTGGTGAAGTCTGCTTTACAGAGTAACAGTGGAAGTCAGGCTCAATACATGTTGGCGATGCGTTACTTGGAGTTGCTGAATGGAATTGGTTATGGAAGTGGGAACAAGACGATCTATCTTCCATACGAGGCGAACGCGTTGAATGGAAGTATAAGTGGATTGAGCAAGTTGTATGGAAAGGATCGTGTGTTTGAGGGAGAGGTGAGACGAGAAGAGAGTAAGGAGAGTGCGTTTGACGAGTTGAACTGAATTGTATATTGCTGTTGTGTTTGTAAGAAAGAGGATAGAGGTGTTTGCTGATGGAGGACTTCATCTCCGCGATGTACGACTGAACA
>JANPWJ010000346.1:0-11083 GCA_027406325.1 Blastocystis sp. subtype 2
AAGCCAAGGTGGTGGGAGCGAAGCTGGGTGATTCGTAGATCCGCGAGGAGAACAAATGGGCAGTGGAAGAGTAGTGTATCATGTGTTGTGGGATGTTTGTTGCCACTAATCGCTATCTATGAACACGACTACCCTGATAAAGCACTCTGTGGATGCTGTATGCACCGTGAGAGACTCCAATTCGTAGGTTGAGTACTTCCAGTTGGCGGAGCCGCACTACTTCTTGAACGTTGCAGACTATCTCTGCGCCTTGACCGCAGTGCTGCACTTGCGTCACACCTACAAGTCGACCATGCGAGGGTTCCCTCTCGTCCTGGCGTCCTTTCTGATGTCATTCGGTTTCTGCGATGGTGAGGGATGACGTGTAGGGGGTTCAACGCTGACCAATATCGCTCACGGATTGATGATGGGATACCTGCGAAGATCGACTGGCGTAGTATCCTACTTGGCCGGACTGTTGGAATGGAGTGGATTCATCACGCTTAGACTCACCGTGTGCATGCTCCCTCAGCAGTTCATCGACAGGGCCTACACCTCCTCTGTGTTCAATGTCCAAACACTGATTGAGTGCTATCCTAGTTCTTCCTGTTCATCGTGGACTGCCTGCTTCGAGTCCATTGCGTGACGTCTTGGGGAGTGGACACTGCTATCCGTGCGAATGGAAGTGTCGTGTCTGCCACCTTCGCTTCCATAGCCACTGGTTTGGCTTTCCAGAGTCCCTCATGGATAGGTTGTGGTGGAGGTTTCATCGCCGCCATTCTGCTGGACGCGTCAAGCAGTTCGCTGATGGACAAGATAACCCGCGTGTTCGTCTCCAAGAAGCGGTAACGAATCTGGCCTGCGTACTAGAGTAGTGAGATCGAGCACCTCATGACGCTGTCCCTGTTCTACCAAGTGGCGATCGGTTTCATTCCCCTCTCCTTTATTGTTCCCCTCGATCGCGTAGCGGACGTGCTACTTCCTGAAGAGTAGTTGGAGGCCAAGGCGCTCGCTTTCGCCCTGTTCTTCGTTCTCTACTATCTGGAAAAGAGTACCGGCATTGTAGCGTCCGTTGTCATCCGATAACGCCTAGAGGTTGTTCATTCCGATTCCCCTTCAGCCGTCATTCTCGCAAGAAACGAAGGAAAAGCAAGCATAGCGTGTTTGGTTTGAACGAAACGAATGTAACGGGTCACATCGAAAGAGACACAGATGCCGGGAAGAGGCGCAGTGGGAAGGAGAACGATGGAATGAAACTCCCATCCACTGGACTGTTCAAAAGGCGACAAGAACCAAAGGAGAGATGTCCAGTGTGAATCTGTTGAACCCAAAAGCAGAATACATGAAGAAGCAGCAGGCCATGGCTGTACAAATCACTGCCGCTACCGGAATGCAGGAAGTGCTGAAAACGAATCTTGGTACGCAGTCGGGGTGAATAGTGCTAACGATGTAGGACCAAAAGGAACACTGAAGATGCTTGTGAACAGTTCTGGACAGATAAAACTCACAAAGGACGGAAATGTACTGCTTCACGAGATGCAAATTCAACACCCCACCGCCTCCCTTATCGCTAGGACGGCGACGGCGCAAGACGACATTACTGTGAGTGCGTGGACAGGATGGAGTTACGCGTGTAGGGAGACGGAACCACGTCGACGGTGCTGTTCATCGGAGAGCTGATGAAGATGGCAGCTCGCTATGTGAACGAAGTTGTCTGCTGTGCGCAATTCTCATGCGTAGGGAGTGCACCCGAGACTGCTGACGGACGGCTTCGAGCTCGCAAAGAACGAGACGCTGAAATTCCTCGACGAGTTTGCTGTCGGCGAATGGAAGTGTCCTGACGCGTAGGAGCCCCAGGACGATATCGAGAACGATCGTGAGACGCTGTACAACGTCGCCCGCACCTCCCTGCGCACAAAGCTCCCCGAAGACGTGATGCTCGCCTCTCCCGCTCACACGTAGTTGGCCGACCACCTGACGGACATGGTGACGGACGCGGTGCTGACGGTGAAGCGTCCCGGGAAGCCGTTAGATTTGCTTATGGTGGAGCAGATGGAGATGATCACAAAGGACGCGATGGACAGCCGCCTGGTGCGCGGTCTGGTGATGGACCACGGCACGCGCCACCCGGACATGCCGAAGAGCGTGAAGAACGCATACATTCTGATTCTGAACGTGTCGCTGGAGTACGAGAAGAGGTGGCGACGAGCACTGTGAGTGACGCATAGCGAGGCCAACTCCACCTTCGTGTACTCGACGGCGGAGGAGCGCGACCGGCTGGTGGCGGCGGAGCGCAAGTTCACGGACGACAAGGTGCGGAAGATCATCGACTTCAAGAACTACATGTGCACTCCCGAAAACGGCAAGAATTTCGTGGTGATCAACGAGAAGGGCATCGACCCTCTCTCGCTGGACATGCTGGCCAAAGCGAGTGTGCATCGTCACTGTCTCTGACCCGTAGACATCATGGCGCTGCGTCGCGCGAAGCGTCGCAACATGGAGCGTCTGTCGCTGGCGTGCGGCGGCATTCCCGTGAACTCGGTGGATGATCTGTCGGAGAAGGTGCTGGGCTTCGCGGGCTCCGTGTACGAGCAGACGCTGGGCGAGGACAAGTACTGCTTCGTGGAGGACGTGAACAACCCGTTCTCGTGCACGCTGCTGCTGAAGGGACCGAACCAGCAGGTGGTGAGTCAGCTGAAGGACGCGGCGCGCGACGGACTGCGTGCGGTGAAGGTGGTGACGGGGAGTGGGTGTGAGGAATAGAACGCGCTGGAGGACAGGAAGCTGGTGCCGGGAGCGGGCGCGTTCGAGCTGGCGTGCAATGCGCATCTGCTGGAGTACGCGAAGTCCGTGGAGGGGAAGGCGAAGTTGGGCGTGTGCGCGTTTGCGGAGGCTCTGCTGGTGATTCCGAAGGTGCTGGCGGAGAACAGCGGATTCGATGTGATGGTGGGCGAAGCATTCGCGGGTAACGCATAGGACACGCTGCTGGAGGTACAAAAGGAGATCGCGAACACGGGAGCGAAGGAGGGCATTGACGTGTTGACCGGCAAGCCGATGCTCCCGTCCATCGAAGGCATTTGGGACACATACCGCGTGAAGAGACAGTTTATCCAGCTGAGCACCGTAATCGCCAGCCAGCTGCTGTTGGTGGACGAGGTGATGAGCGCTGGAAGGAACATGGGCGGCAATGCGCCTGCGGCTGCTGAGGAGGACTAATTTGGGCGGGATGTTTGTTGGAATCAAGCGGAACTCGCTTGCAGAGGTTCCGCGGGGAACGACCCTTTTGTGTTTTCTCATTGAATTCTTCATGAACCCGCTTGCGTATCCTCAGAACGCTGTTTTTCCTCAGGCCCAACGAGGAGCAGTGAATATGTACGTGGATATCGCGTCCTTTTTTAACTGCGTGTACCAAGAGTTCCTCGGAGCTGGCTCTGTGTTGTTTGAGAAGAGAAAGAAGGAGTATTTGCAGGGCGCGTACGGTATCAGAGACGTCGCACAGCGCTATTCAACTCAGGTATATTTACCTATGAATGGAACGCGCCCAAACACGTGGCTGAAGCCTCTGAGCGTCGTCGAGAGCGATAAGCTGCGTGACATCGCGGACAACATCCAGACATGTGCTGCGATGGTTGGCGCTTCGTGCTGTATGTAATCCGTAGTACTGGGACCACCTGTCGAGCATCGACTACAACCTGGGCGTGATGATCAACCGCTTCCGCGACTTGCTGTTGTCGGACGCGTGCTTCTACTCCATGGACAGGTGCGTCGTTCTGTTCAGACAGTCCTTTTCGCAGCACATCACGCCTGAAGCGAAGAACAGACTGACGGCGTACTTTCTGGCGACGGAGTTGGAGAATGAGCTGAACCGCACGTCGTTTTACAAGGCGAACCCGGCCCTCCTGTATCCCGCTGGCGTGTATTCTCTGAAGACGATTCGCGATTCTCTGGACAACCGTACGCGCGACATTCAGTCCATTCCCGGTTACTTTAACGTGGCGAGAGAACTCGTAACCCGTTCTGGACAGAGTTGATGTGTAGCAATTTGGCTCCTGCTACCTGATCGACATCGATCGCGGTCGATCGGAGTACATTGTGAGCAAGATCTACGACGACCTTATTCGTAAGAGGCGTGGTTTGCGTCTGAGAGGTAGTTGCACTGAATCAGATTCGCTCCGTGTGTAATGAAGCGGATGGCCAGCTGGTACTTCAGTACAAGAACGCCGTGTTGGCGATGAAGATGAAGACGGTGAACGACCCGACGACAAACCGCATCGTGACATCGATTGCGTCCTTCTACATTACGTCCAATTCGTTGGTAGGGGCTGGGATTGAATGGGTTATGCGTAGTATAACGTGGGTATGGTGACGAGAGAGATGGCGCGCACGGAGCTGGCGCGCATTATTGGCATTGCGAACGCCTTCAAGGGCATTCCGAGTTATCAGGAGTTGTATAAGGAGATGCGCGACATCTGTGATCGCATCCTGAAGCTGTATGGTGTATAATTGTACTATGGATGTGTGTGTTGGACCAAAGGTTTCTTTTCGCGATGTTTGTGATGTGGAGTCTCACTCTCTTTGACCGATGTATTCAGTACTTGAGACCCTCCACTCATAACAAGAAACACAACGCACATCCAACAAACACACACCAACTAATAAATGATCAACATTTACTTGAAGGAACCGAGCATAGTCGGGGTTCCCATAGCGAAGAAGAAAATGCCGGCAGCGAGACCTCCAGCGACGACCATCGTGAGGACCCATCCAGCAAACACCTCAATGAACAGCTTCCAGTTGATGCCTCCCTTGCCCTCGAGGAGACCGACACCGACGGTGGAACCGACCTGGCAGTGCGTCGTAGACAGCGGCAAGCCCAGACGAGATCCCACCAGCACAACGATAGCGGCACCCATTTCAATGGTGAAGCCACGAGAAGGCGTCACACGGACGAGGTTCACACCAATGGAAGCCATGATCTTGTAACCCATAGTAGCTAAACCGATAACGATACCAGCACCACCGAGAGCCAGAATCCACATGGGCACGTCCGACTTCTCGGGAATACTCTTGTTCAGGTAAATGGCGATCACACCGGCGAAGGGACCAATCGAGTTGGCGACATCGTTGGCACCGTGCGAGAAGGAATCGAAGGTGGCGGTGACGACCTGCACGAACTTGAACACGTTCTCCGTGCGCTGGTCGAACTTCTCGGCGTGCTGGTGCATCTTGTAGACCTGCGACTCCTCATCCTTCAGCTCCGCGTGGATATCCTTGTTCAGAATGTTCTTGTGCTCCGGCTTCTCGATGTCCACCTTGACAGCGCCCTCAGTCTCGGCGACAGTGGGGGTCTTGGGGGTGGCTTCGGGATCAGCAGGCGCCTCGGGCTTCTTCTCCTCGGCCTCCATCTTCAGCGAGCGCTTACGCAGGCAGGGAACCATGGCGTACGAGAGAATCACACCAATCACGATACCGGCGATGATGGAGATGGTGGCACCCAACCACAGAGGCGTCTTGTCGAGCTTGAGCTGAGGAGAGCCCTTGTAGATGATGAAGAAGATGTTCACGGCGAAGGTGAGGGCGACCAGAATGGGGAAGAAGGACAGCGCGCGCTCGAAGGAGTTCTTAGCACGAAGAATGAACTTACGGACGCACCAGAAGAGGATGTAGGTGATGATACCGGAGAAGACGGGCGACGTGAACCAGGAAATGACGATTTCCCACACCTTGCTCCACTTGATGGCACCCGCACCACGAGCCACGAGACCGCAACCGACAAGAGCACCGATGATACTGTGGGTAGTCGACACGGGCATTCCCATCATGGTGGCGACAATAAGCCAGACAGCGGCAGCCATCAGAGCACACATCTCAGCGACCATCAGATCTTCAGGATCGTCAACGAACAGAGCGGAGGAAATAATGCCCTTCGCGACAGTCTGGGTAACGTGGGATCCCATCAGGAAGGCTCCTGAGAACTCCATCACCGAGGCAATTCCAAGAGCGGTCGGGAGCGTGATAGCCTTCGCGCCCACCGAGGTAGCGAACGCATTGGCGACATCGTTAGCACCGATACCGTAGGCCATGATGAAGGCGACAACTCCAGTGAAGTAGGGGATCCAAGTGTAAGTAAGCATTCCTTTTTAGTAAGAAATATGAAATAATGAGCAAAACATCGTGGACAGGGAGAAGATTCTGGAGGAGATTCTTGAAAACCGGTGCGCACGCGGTCGTCCAATCAGAACGGGAGGGAAGATTCTGTCTCTGACTTGTTTGAATTGCCCATTCCGACGATATAAGACGAAGAAAATTGTGGTTGCGCGTTGCTACATTTGTTTTCCATGACTGGAGACGCTCGCGCACACATCCGATCAGGCATGTCCAAACAAACAGAGCAAACACCCCAATACACTCAGCACTCCTGGCGGACGCGTTCCTTAGTTGTGGCCACTGAACTTCTCGCGGAACTCCTTCACCTGCTCAGGCTCGATCTTCTTGAAAATAGGGAGAATCGGGTTGATCTTGTGACCAGCGGGGACCAGCTCCTCGAAGGCGGTCGGGATCATTCCGTGATCCATGTTCAGCTGGTAGCAGACCTTGTCAGAGAAGCCGGGCATGAAGGGCTCGAAGATGTTGCTGATCAGATACACGAGGTTGACCGCCACGTAGCAGATGGTGCCGCAGAGCGCGGGGTTCGTCTTCAGCACCGTCCACGGCTCGGCGTCTTGCAGGTACTGGTTGCCCAGGTGCGAGATCTCCATCGCGTACTTCAGACCCGCCTTCAGATGCGTGCCGTACATCGCCTCGTTGTACCTACGCCGTCACTGGAGCCACACACTCTCACTTCTTCAGCACGGCGTTCACCTCCTCGATGAGCTTCACCTCGCGCTCCGTCTTCTCGCCGCACGCGGGCACCGTGGCGTCCATGCGGTTGTACACGAAGGCGAGGCAGCGGTTCACGAAGTTGCCCAGGTTCTTCAGCAGCTCGTTGTTGTTCTTGTCCGCGAGGTCGTCCCAGTAGAAGGACGAGTCGCTCTGCTCGGGACGGTTCGACAGCAGGTAGAAACGCCACACCTCGCTGGGAATGCCCGTGTCCTTCGCCTGGTCGCCGAACACGCCGGTGTTCTTGCTCTTGCTGAACTTGCCGTCCTCGTAGTTGAGGTACTCCGTGCAGGACACCTGACTCATCATCGTCCAGGGGTCGTGGGTGCCCATCAGCGTGCAGGGGAAGATGACGGTGTGGAAGGGGATGTTGTCCTTGCCCATGAACTGCACCAGCTTCACGTTCTCGGGGTGGTTCCACCACTGTCTCCACTCCTTCGTGTAGTTTGCGGTGATCGAGATGTAACCGATCGGCGCGTCGAACCACACGTAGAACACCTTGTCCTCGTAGCCCTCCAGCGGCACCGGCGTGCCCCACTTCAGGTCGCGCGTGATGCAGCGCGGCTTCAGGCCCTGGTCGATCCAGGCGTTGGTGATGTTGATGGCGTTGGAGGACCAGTCGTACTTCACCGACACGTCGTTCACCCAGTCGCGCAGCTGCTGCTCGAGGATGGGCAGGTTCAGGAAGAGGTGCTTCGTCATGCGGTTCTCCACGCGGTGCGAGGGACCGCCCGCCTTGCACACGGGGTTCTTCAGCTCGGTGGCGTTGAGCAGGTTGCCGCACTTGTCGCACTGGTCGCCGCCAGCCTTCTCGTAGCCGCAGAGCGGGCAGGTGCCCTCGATGAAGCGGTCGGCGAGGAAGCGGTGGCAGTCGTTGCAGTACACCTGCTCCATCTCCTGCTCCACCAGCTGGTTCTCCTCCAGCAGGCGCTTGAAGATGCCCTGCGCGATCTGGGTCTACGGGTCACGCCTGCGGCGCACGCGCACCTGAGGCCAGTCGGCGTCCTTGTGCGGGTCGTTGGTGGAGGTGCGCCCGAAGTAGTCGAAGTGCACGTCGAACCAGTCGTACACCTGGCGGTGGATGGCGTGGAACTTGTTGCAGATCTCGCGCGGGGTCATGTGGTCCGCCTGCGCGCGCGTCTCCGTCGCCGTACCGTACTCGTCGGTGCCGCACACGAAGAGCGTGTTGATGCCGCGCTGGCGGCAGTAGCGCGCGTACACATCGGCGCTGAGCACGCAGCCGATGAGGTTGCCCAGGTGCGGCACGTTGTTCACGTAGGGCAGTGCCGAGGTGATGAGGATGTTCTCCTGACCGGGGATGGGCAGGATCTCCTTCTTCTCGTACACGCGGCTGCGCTTCTCCGTGGCCACCGTGGCGGCGGAGGTGGCGGCAGCGGCGGCCGCAGCCTTCTTCTCGGACTTGACGGCCTTCTTCTCGGTCTTGGCGACCACCTTGGGCAGCGCCTTCTGCGCGACGAGGATGTTCGTGCCGATGAACGTGGGAGCGTTCTTGGGCGCCTCGCCCTCCAGCACGGCAATGGCAGCACTATGGCGTCACGAGGGGATGAATGGAACGTACACCTTCTTCACGTACTTCATGAAGGTGAGGTAGTTCTTGCTGAGCGATGCGGGGTAGGGATAGGCGCTCTTCTTCGCGATGGCGGGGTAAATGGCGCAAACGATGAGAATGTCATCGAGAGACAGCTTGTCGCCTACCACTGAGACGGAATGGGGACATGAAACCATGGAAGTACTCGCCCGACGCCGTGATCGCAGCCGAGATCTCGTCCAGGTCTACGCGTCACGCAGCCCCATCGACTCCATACACTTGTGAATGTTGGCGTAGACAGCCTTTTCTTCGTCGGTGCACGAATCGGAAATGTCCTTGAGACCGCCGGCGGACAGCTTGAAGAGCTCTCTGCAGGCAGCCGCGAACTCCTAGGACATGAGAATGGAGCGCCCACGGCGAACCTTGCTCTTCTCCAAATAGGTGCAGTTATCGGCGAGCGCCGTTCCCTTCACAAGATACTGGCAAATGGCGACCAGGTCTTTCAATTCTCCCTCGGGAGTGAACAGAACGAGGCACTCTACACGTCTTACGATGGGCGCACAAAGCACATACCTTCCTCGACGAATTCGGTCTCGATGGGGGTAGATGACACGGCGGCGCACGCCAAGCAGGCTAGCAGAGTATTCTGGTTGAGAAAGTTTTTGGTTAATTGAAGCTTCATTGATGAGCCAAGTTTTCCTTTGAATCCGCTATTCCGCTGGTGAAGAGGAACTCAAAAACCCGATCCCATCCTTCCTTCACCATCCTTCCCATTCTTCGATACGCACTTCTGAAAGGGTAGTCTCTGGGAGCGGGCAGAGTCATCTGTAGTTCGTTGCGACAAGGATCGGATTGTCCATGGACTTTGACGCCTCGTTACCGGATTTCAGACTAGCGAGCGACGGGATCGACAGGGTGCATGCAGAATCGCTCCAGACCGATGCTCTGCCATTCGACTATCAACAGCCGCAGAGCAGTCTGCTGGGCAGACTGGAGACAGACGCGACGGAAGCGATGGTGAAGCGGCAGGCGCTGACGGAATCCCTGTTGAGACAGCAGAGGAAGCTGGAGTTGAACCGCGCGCTTCAGTTTCAACTGAGCGAGCGTCTCCGCATGATCGATATGCTCTTGGCGCGTAATGAAGTTCAAAAGAAGGGAGATGCATCCTTTCCTGCTCCGGATGCAGAGCCACCGTTGCAGGAGAATCCTGAGGACGATTTGAGGGAGCAGAAGAACAGTACAAGACAGTTGCTCCTTTCGTTTCCTCCTGCTGGCTCTGCGCTCTACTTCACGCGAAAGCGACGCAACTACCCGCGATTTGTGACTCCTGATGGAAAGCCCCTCAGCCACTCGGCGAAGACGAGCGTCATCTACTCGCAGCGCTGGTCAGCGGCGCAGGACAGGAAGCTGAGCGAGCTGGTCCTGAACCAGTGCAGTCTGGTTCTTCATGTTCAACCGTCCTCTTCCAGCGCTACCGACGACCTCCTGGCGTACCGCTCTGCAAAGACGGAGGAGGAGAAGCAGCACGCCCTGCTGCGCCTGCTCCCGTCGCTGCTTCCTCAGTTCTCCTGGGAGCAGATCGCGCACGAGGTGGATCACACCACGACGGACTGCTTCATCCACTGGCTGAACTGCTGCGACCCGTCGATCCGCACCTCCGAGTGGACGCTCGACGAAGACGCCAGTCTTCAGCGCATCGTGGAGAAGACCCACGGAAGGAACTGGGTGCAGGTCGCGCTCCAGCTGGGCAACGGCCGAACGCCCTTCCAGTGCTTCGAGCGCTTCGTGCGTGTGATCGAGATGAAGGACTACAACCGGAAGTGGACGGAGGAGGAGGACAAGCGGGTGTTGGAGGGCGTGAGTCGGTACGGGACGAAGTGCTGGAAGAAGGTGGCGCTGCTGATTCCGCGACGGACGTGGATCCAGTGCAGGTCGCGCTACTACCAGTCTCTCCTGCAAGAGGGGAAGAAGGGGCGTTGGAGCGACTACGAGAACTGTCGTCTCCTGTTGATTCTCCTGTTCTTTGGGATGGAAAACTGGATTGGTGTGTCGAGGCAAATGGTTTCTCGGAACGCGTCGCAGTGCCGCGACCGCTGGGTGAACGTGCTCTACCCGACCAATCGGAGGGCTCCCTGGTCGTGGAAGGAGGACCACCTGCTGCTGAAGCTGTGCGCCCAGTCCTCTCCGATCGTCTGGAAGGAAGTCTGCAAGCATCTGCCGGGTCGGACGGCCGACGGGTGCAAATCGCGTTATAACATACTGACAAAATACTCGTACGGTGTTTGTTTGAATCGAGTTGGAATTGTGAGAGAATGGAGAGAGAATACCCCCTGGGTCGGGAATTGAAGGGAGGGTCGCTTGCGTCCGCGTTATGCGGTGGGGGTACTTTTCTCTCCATCTTCTGGACGAGTCAGAAATCATTGTATTATCTCCACAGAAGTAAGAAGGTGTTTCCTTTTGTCGTACAATTGTGCTCGTGCTCCGGGGAGAACGCTGGAGCAAAACAAAGGGGTGTTGTGTCTAATTCCTTGTAGAGGTATATAATGTCTAAGGCTGTTGCTAAGTTCTTCCCCATTGAAGCTCCTGCTCCCGCTAAGGTCAATCCTGCCAAGCTTCGTGCTACCATTACCCCCGGAACTGTGCTCATCATTCTTGCTGGTCGCTTTGCCGGTAAGC
>JANPWJ010000350.1:0-17505 GCA_027406325.1 Blastocystis sp. subtype 2
AGGAGGACGACAACGTGGCTCGGTTCGCGAAGGAGATTGAGGAGGAGGAGAAGGGTGTGGAGAACTCTGCTGAGGAGGAAGAGAAGGAGAAGAAGGAAGAGAAGGCGGAGAGTGAGGAGGAAGAGAAGAAGAAGAACCCTGCGGAGGAGGAGGAGAAGGAGCGAAAGCTGGCGATGCTGAGCAAGCGTCACCAGCGCCTGTACGAGGAGATGGAGAAGAAGGAGAAGGACAAGACGGAGAAGATCCAGAAGCTGAAGAAGAAGGCGAAGAAGGCGAAGGCGGGCAATCTGGAGAAGTCTTAGTTTGTTATTTAGCGCGGTGTTTATTGATACCCCTGCTATGTCAGACGGATGGCTTTTGCAGGATATTAAAAATGCCCTTGGTGGAATGGCAGAAGCGGGGGAGAAGAAAACGAGGGCGTTGCGGATTCTGAAGATAGCGTCGAATCCGAATTTCATGCTCGTTTCGGACGGAAGCTACTCCATTATTGCCCTCATTAGTGACGGAATCATTCCCCCCTTGTCGACTTCCGCCGATAACAGCGGTCCCCTGCTATCCGTGTTTACCATTTATGTAAACGGGTATCACTTTATTTGTCGAGAGATTTACGACATGTACAATCACTGTAGGTCTTGTCCCTTTTGAATTCCCGTGTAGTTGTGAAGCAGTTGTTCTTGCATATAACGAGCGTGGAGCGGATCGACACGAAAACGCAGACAAGCATATATTCGGGCTCTGAGGATGTGATGAGCGTGATTGACCCCAAGAAACTGGACACGTGCATGCCCGGTATTCTGCGTTCACGTGAAGCAGTGGACATTTCTGTTGTGTCTCATCTATAGGAGAGGTGCGAGTGCGAGAGTCTCGATTGTCAGGGAGTGTACGATAAGGTGATGAAGAAGTCGCTGTCGCAGCATTCCCAATCCGGCCTACCGCTGAGCATCATACCGACGACACCCGACTCCATTGGTAGTCCGATGGTGAAAGAGCCGTTACCGTTCACCGTACCATCCCCGGTGCAGTCCCAGCTCCACGTGTCATCGCAGCACTCGTCTGAGTACATGCTGTTCGGTCAGCCCACCACTCCGTCCTCCGCGCCCATCTCGCTCTCTTTTCAGGATCCAGCCGCCTCGATAGCGTTTCCTTCTCAAGAGGTTTTTCAGAGCTGCTTCAGAGTGAATGGGGCGTCGAGCAACGGGCTCCTGGAGGCACTTCACTGCGATGAACTGTTGCGTTCTGTGAATTGGAGCGAGGAGGAGAAGAAGGTGAAGGAAGAAGTGAAGGAAGAAGAAGTGAAAGAGGTGAAGGAGAAGGAAGGGAAGGAGGAAGGGAAGGAGGAAGAAGTGAAGGAGGTGAAGGAGGAAGTGAAAGAGGTAAAGGAGGAGGAAGTGAAGGAGGAAGTGAAAGAAGAAAAGGTGGAGAAGGAGAAGGAGAAAGTGATGGAGGAAGAAGTGAAGACGGAGACGGACATGACAAGTGACGTACCAAAGACCGAGGAAGTGTTGATTGGCGAGAGCGACGACGAGATGGAGAAGACGCTTCGAGAAAAGTCGGTGGACACAACGGTGATGTCCGCGCAGGACCTGCTGTACGACGAGCTGAATCGGACGCTGCAAGACGGGCTGTCGGACGAGGAGATGGCGGAGAACAAGACGGAAGAAGTGACGACGCAGGAGCTGGAAGCGCTGCTGAGAGAGGACAGCGAGAGTGTGTCGAAGGAAGAGGAGGTGAAAGCGGATTCTGCCGTGAACGAGAAGGGAATTGCGAGCGAGGAAGAGAAGGAAGCTCCTCTTCTTTCCATTGCGTTCCCGCAAGAGGCGGGAATGGAGCTCGACCCCATCCCGATCATGTCTCCACACGACGCTGAAGCGGACAGCAGTCAGCCTCCTCCGATCATTCCCTCACGTGGTAGCGACGAGGACGACCAGCCCCCGCCGATTCTGATACGAACTGTCGAGCCAACGCAGCTGGTGACTCCGAGCACTTCCGAGAAGAGTTCCAACGTTTCTGTTCGTTCTGTGGACAGGAGAGGCGCTGGTAACGAGGTGCCGATCATCGCGTCGTATTTCAACTCCGATGTGAAGCCAGAACCCGCCAAAGGAAACGCAGAGAGGAGTTTCATTACTGTGGAGCCGCGTGCGTCTGAGCCTCTTCTTCCAGCTGAACGCGAAGAGAAAGGCGCAGAACCTGTTCCTGACGCTGAATCGGATGCGAACTCCAATACCAGCCTCGCCGTGAAGCCATCATCTGACGAGAAGGTCGAGACGAGGGACACACTTCTCGCTGAGAAACCTGACTCGACGCAAACCCTTCCCTCATCGACAGAGCCCGCCACAGCGTCGGCCAGTACGAGCCAGTCTCTTCCTCACGACGGCATGACGCAGTTACTTCCGTCTCCAATCACGCCCTCTCCGAACGCTCCGTTGAGCACACAGGATGCAGCACTGCTGTCGTCGCAGGAGAAGGATCGCATTCCGTCGCAGCAGACCATTCCCAGTTCGATTCCTCTCAGCTCGTCCTCCAACCCACGCTCCCAGAGTCAGGATTCAACCGTGCTGATCCCGCTGTGCCTGCCGAAGGAGGAGGTTGCCGTATCAGCGAAACAGAGCGAACAGTCCCTTCATGAGAAGGAGATGAAGGAGTCGGCGTCGCTGTTGGAGGTGGTGAACTATCACGTGCACTTCGACGACTCGGACGAGGCGTCTTCCCAGCTCTCGCAGTCGCCGCCCAAGGAGGAGAGCGGTCCTGTGATCACGGATCTCACCGTGTTGTCGGACAGTTCGTCGGAAGCGTCGGAGGACGACTCGATCTCCATCGTGGAGGAGGAGTCGTTGCTGGTGCCTGCGAAGAACGGAGAGGAGAGTGAGTCGAAGGACAGTGTGGCTGAGAAGGAGATGGTTGAGATGAAGGAGCCTGTTGAGAAAGAGGAGATGAAGAAGGCGGTTTCAGAAGAGGAGGAGAAGGTGATTGTGGAGGAGAAGCCTTCAGAAGAGCCTGTGGTTGAGGAGGAAGAGGAGAAGAGATTAGAGGAAGAGAAGGAAGAGATTCCTTCAATGGAGCCCGTCATTGAAAGGGAGAAAGAGATGGAAGTGGTTCCAGAGGAAGAGAAAGAAGAGAAGGAGGTGGTTGCAAGAGAAGAAGGGATCGGAGAGACTATCCCTTCAGTGGAGCCTGCTGTTGAGAAGGAGGAACAAGAGCAGCTTCCTGAAGAGCAAACTCGCCCTCCTGAACAACAAGTTCAACCCCCAGAGGAGCCAGTTCAGTCACGTGAAGAACCAGTTCAGACACATAAAGAACACACTCAACCCCCTAAACAACCAGTACAAGCACATGAAGTGCCTCCACAAGCACCAGAACCAACAGAAGAGAACGAGCAGACGGGGAAAACACAAGAGCAGCCCTCTGACTCAGAAGACGACCTCTTCTACAGCGGGCCGCGGCTGAGTCAGGCTCCGAGCAAAGCAGCAATCGCCAAACCCGCCCAGCCGCCGCGGCTAGCGAACGCTCCAATGACGCCGTCCCACCCCGAGAAGCGAATCGTTCCCTCGTCACAGCAAGAGGTGAGCGCATCGCCGCGACGAACCCCAGCAGCGAAATCGCACTCAAACGCAGCACGGTTGTCGGTGGAAGCGCAGCCGTCGCCGAAGCGCTGGAAGAGAGCGAGCGATCAGGAGAAGACAGTGCCGAGGACGCCACAGAGGAAGACGGCTGCGAAGGAGAAGAGTGCTGCTGCAGAGAAGAGGATGAGGAAAGCGCTGGAGGCGCTCGGAATTGAGGTGGACGTGATGAGGCGATGTGATGTGTAGAGTGTGAATCCGAATGTTTGGAATGCCCGCTGGTCCCATGTATAATGACAGAATGAAGGGTGTTTGTTGCTCACCGATTTCAGCTTCAACTAATGAAATGGCGGGCGTTTCATCGATAGGACGTGTTCATTAATCGCATCGAAGGAGGAGGGATACGATGAATCTCGCGCCCGCGGACAAAGAGAATACACTGGGCATTGACTTTGGCACAACGAATACGACGGTATCCTTCTTTGACCGCGATCGAGTGAGTTGCATCCATTTCACGCAATACGGCACTCTCGTCAAGTCTGTCGTTGTGTACGACGAAAACGATAACGTGATCATCGGTAATGCGGCGCACGAAATCAGGAACCCCTTCTTTCGCGCAAGGAATGTGAAGTATATCGTTGGCAGAAACATAAAGGAATGCGAAGAGATAAGAGACGACCTGTTTGAAGCAAAGCTGGACTATGACGCGAACGGAAACGCTCTGCTCGTTTCGAATACAAGAAACGGTGTTGTCTCGAAGTCTCCGCTGCAAGTCGTGACGTCGTTGCTGCGCTTACTGAAAGAGAAGGCGGAGAGTCAGACGGAGAAGTCCTTTCCATACGTCGTTCTTACGGTACCGACCACCTTCAAGACAAATCAGAAGCGCGCGCTCAAGGAAGCCGCAACAAATGCGGGATTCAAGGTGAGGGCGATGATATCCGAGCCTACAGCAGCGGGTCTACATTACCAGATGAATGACGACATGGCGGACAAGGGGGTGTACTTGGTGTTTGATTTCGGAGGCGGTACGCTCGACTTGTCCCTCATGTACTGCAAGGACGGCATGTACGATACGCTGGCGAGCGCGGGCAATCACGACCTCGGTGGAAATGACGTGGACAAGGTTGCGTTGGAGGAAGTGGAGCGATTGTACCGAAATAGCAACGGCACCGCTCTCTTCTCCGACAACAGTGTGAGGACGAACCGGAGACGCGTCAGGATCCTCAGTAGTATCGAGACGATGAAGATTGAGCTCCAAGCTCCGAACAAGAAAGCCTATTCATTGCAGATAGAAGACGGAGATGATGACACATGTACGGTGCAAGTGTAGCCACTCAACGATAGATGAGTTCACGATTACCTCAGCCCAATTCAACAAGTGGATCTCGCCGATCATGAAGCGAATCGAGCGTTGTCTCGTGGACTTGGGGAAGCAGGTCGTGAAGAAATACGCGGGGAAGAAGATCGGTCGTGTGCGCATCGTGAAGGAGGACAGTCCGGAAGAGGCGCTGCGACTGATCGTCGACAGCGTGATTCTGGTTGGGGGTTCGTCGAAGCTGCTCTCCGTCCAAGCCATGCTCAGAGAGTTTTTCGGTGATGTGATATACAAGGACGAGGACACGCAGCTGTGCGTGAGCAAGGGCGTCATGGAGGCTGTGTGCATGATCGACGACCCTCTGAAGAGCGTTCGCGAAGTGCTCTACCACACGCTGGTGGTGAAGGAGGGCGAGAAGGAGATCGGTCGCGTGTCGCGAGGAGTCACCATCCCGTTCGATACACACTTCGGCATCCGTCCGTCACGGCGGTGCTCCCAAGTCCACGTGTCGATCTGCGAAATCGACGAGGAGAAGGAGGAGAACAACGAGACGCAGCTGGTGGAAGGGACGTTCGCGTGTCCGAAGGTGCGGCAGAACCTGATTCCCTACGTGTCGCTGAAGATCCGCGTGGACATTGACGGAATGATCTGCGTTTCGGCGCGCGACGAGATGAACGGGGACGAGTTCCACATCGGAACGGTCGACTTGTGGTCTGTTTGATGAACAAACAACGGTAGAGATTGTCAATCTGAGGCTTGTCGTCGAAGGAGACGGAGAGCGAACCGTCATTGCCTTCGGCTTCAAAGAGCACCAACTCGTTCTCGCCCTCCTTCAGGAGCGTGGCAGGGACGAAGAGCGTCAGCTGCGGACCCACCGTCCAGTAGCGACCCAGGTTGTATCCGTTCACGAAGGCGACTCCCTTCTTGAAGCCGGTGGGGTTCAGGTACGTGTTGGCGACGGTGTCCACGTTGAAAACGGCGTGATGGAAGGTGAACGCATCCGTCGAGGGCTTCATCGCAATGGGAATGGAGCTGACCGTCTTCAGAGGCATCACGCACATGGTGAAGCCCTTCAGCACCTCGCCGTCCAAGTACACGTCTCCGTTGGGGCCCTTCTCCTCCACGATGGCGCTGCCGAAGTTGATGCGGCCCTGGTTCTCGATGAGGATGTCCAGCTCGCCAGCGGGGATCACCACAGCGTACTCGTGGTCTCTCTGCAGCACGTCGATCAGCACCTTGTCCACGATGATGTACGCGCGGTCGTGCACCTTGTTCTGGAACTTCAGCGTGCCTCCCTTGGTGGTGATCTTGTAGTGCACGTAGCCGAAGTCCGTGTCCAGCGCCTCGAACGACAGCGGCTTCTCATCAGCCATGCAGCGGCTCGCCACGGCGGGCATCACGTCGAACATCGACACGGACTCGGCGATCGCGACGGAGCCGTAGCTTCTCGCCTTGTCGTTCTCCACCGGCCACTTGGCGATGGGACGGAACTTGGCAATGGTGTCGCGGATGATCGCCCACTTCTCCGTCATGTCACCGGCTTCGGAGAGCGGCGCGTCGTAGTCGTAGGTGGTCAGGTCGGCCTGGAAGTAGTTGTTGTCTCCGTTCGAGCCGGCGAAGAAGTGGTGGTTGCTGCCGCCGTAGTACATGTAGAAGTTGACGGAGGCGTTCAGGCGCAGCATCGACTCCAGCGTCTTGGCGATGGCGTGCGCATCGACCTTGTGGTGCTTCTCCTGCCAGTGGTCGAGCCATCCGGAGTAGAACTCGCTGTTCACCTTCGGGCCTCTCTTGGCGTAGCGCATCTGCGTCGCGAACTTCTCCTCGACGTTGTCGCACACGCCGAAGTCGATGGTGGGGTAGATGTACTCGGGGAGGGTGCCGCACTTGAGGGTGTCGTCGTTGGCGGAATCCACAGTGAAGAAGACGACGTCGTCGCGGAGGAGGCGCTTGCTCAGATCCAGGAGCCACTTGAGATGGGCCTTATCGCACGCGGGGTAGAAGCCGTACTCGTTCTCGATCTGGATCATGATGATACTGCCTCCGTTCTGGTAGAGGTAGGGGCGAAAAAGAGGGAGAAGGACGTTGTAGAAGTCCTCCACGTGCTTCTGGTAGACGGGATCGGAGGTTCTCAGCTTGATGCCGGGCTCTCTCTGGAGCCAGTAGGGCAGACCGCCGAAGTCCCACTCACCGCAGATGAAGGGGCCAGGACGGAGAATGACGTACATGTTGTACTTCTGGGCAATCTGGACGAAACGGACGATGTTTGCGATGCCGTCGAAGTTGAACTCTCCCTTGCGAGGCTCGTGGAGGTTCCAGGCCACGTAGGTCTGGACGGCGTTCAGGCCACCGTTAGCCATCTTCTTGATGGTGTTTTCCCAGTTGACGTAGTCCTTTCCGGGTTCCTGGCGGAAATAGTGGAAGGATCCAGACACGTAGGTGAATGGCTTTCCGTCCATCTCGAAGTGATCGTCGACGATCTTGAAGGTTCTTTCGCAGATTGCGAGAGAAAGAAGAGCAAAAATCAGCAGATTCTTCATCGCGTTATGATTTGTTTTGCTCCTCAAATTGTGTTTTGAGGGGAAGTCAACGGACCCGTCCGCTCAAAATACCCCTATTTCCCCGTATTCTCTCTCTGAAGAGGGGTCGTATCCGCAGGATAATCCCTGAACGTGCACTTCTTCAAACAAGGGTACGAAATCCATAATAGTACAACACGTTATTCAAAATTCCCACTCAGAAAGTCGACGTACTGGCGCAGCAGCGTGTTAATCTCCTTGGCCTGGTTCGTCTTGAACAGCATCTTCTCCTGCCTCACGAAGGTGCCCACGCTCAGCACAATGGTGTTTGCCGTGTAGGCCCAGGACGGGATCGCGTCGAACGGGATCTGCCGAAGAATGCCGCGCGTCGTACTGTCCAGAGCAAACACGCCGTGCATACCGACCGCCAGGATGCAGTACTTCCCCAAGTCGCTCCTTCCCACGGGCTACGATGAAAACTGCCACGCAATCCTACTTCCACAGGAAACATCACCACGCCGTAGAGCTCCCAGCTCATCACGTACTCCATGTACGCACAAATGTACCATTCGCAGTCCTTGCCCTTCAGCTTCTTGCAGAACTCCTTCACCTTCTCGCGCATCACCAGCAGGTCCTTGGGAGCGCGCGCCTCCTCGGGCGTGTTCTCGCAAATGAAGCGTCTACCCGTCATCCTCTCTCCCCACTCCGACTCGAGCTCCTCGTCCGTCAGTTCCTTGTCCCCGAAATACGCCTTCGTGCTGAGCGCCAGCAGCGTGATGAGGTCCATCTGCGTGCACGGGTAGTGTCCGATCCGCATGTCGTGCAGCGCCTGGACGAACATGATGCCCAGCAGCGGCTTGTTCGTCTTGTCGATGTCGAAGAACAGGCGCGCGTGGTACGTGAAGCGGTACCGACCCTCCCTGATGCCGTTGCGCTTGTTGTACTCGAAGCGGTGCTGCCAGATGGCGAGGCGGTCCAGCACCTGCGTCTCCTCGTCGATCACCGTTTCGTTCGCCTCGTCCACCCCCTCGTAGATGCAGAAAAAACGCCCGTTTTCGGTGATGTGGAGGAGCGCGGCCACCTGGTTGCCCAGCTCGCGGATCGTCATCGTGGGCTTCACGCGGATGGTCACGTACGACTTGGTGTCCAGGTACACGCGCACCGCCACCGCCGAGTGCGTCTACGGTCAACCCCGCTCTCTACAACAAACCAGAATTGCGTAGATTTCCGCATTTGTGGGGATGGCGTCTCTCCGCTTGGCGACCATGGTTTTCTTCAGCAGCTCGTTCGTGGTGGAGGGCAGCGCGTGGTAGTTGCGGTTCGACTTGGAGTTGTGGCACACTTGCTGGATGTGAAACAGCAGCTCCTCCGTGGGGGCGATGGAGCCGGCGAGCACCGCCATGATGTTCCACGCGCTCGAGGCGATGCTAGACGTGAGGAGAGGAGACAAGGACCACAGCTCCGGCGATCCGCGCATGGCTTTCATGACCTGGCAGTACACCTCGTTGCGGAGGTGCTGGTAGTTGTCCATCACCAGCGCGATGATGACGTGGATCTCGCGGTGCTCCGTCAGCAGCTGGCGCAGCGGCTGGTTCGAGCGCTCGCACATCATCGTCACGTAGTTGAGGATTTCGGTGTTGAGCGCGACCGCCTCCTTCTTGACGCAGAGCGCAGCGGCGAGGAGAGGCTGCTTGATGGGAACGCTCTTGTAGGAGGTGATTCGCTCCACGGTCGTCTTGCCCTTGAAGAAGCCGCGACGGTACATCACGAAGTGGGACCGGACGTAGCTGTCGTAGGAAGATCCGACGGTCGGAGAGACGTCGCGCATGCTAGGAATCATCGCATAAACCCAACCCAACCCTATAGTGGACGGCGACATATCCGAATCGATAGGAGAGGTCTCGCTAGTCGCCGATTCCCCGAAGATCAGGCTCTGCGCCTGTTTGACGGGATCGATGATGTGGTCCTCTTCGTTCAGGTAGGCGTGCCTCGTGTTCACGCTCCCCTTCCCAGCCAGACGAGAGCAGGCGTTCAGATACTCCTTTTCAATCACGCCGTTTCCGCGAATAATCGCCACGCCCTTCTGGTTAATGGGGATGATCGTCACGTTCTGCGGCTTCTTCCACTGCGATACCTGCGTCGCCTCGTTGAAATAGAACAGCTTCTTCGATTTCGAGTCCTTGATCTCATACCAGATGTCCTGGTTCTGGTCTTTCATCAACTTCCGCGGCGTGCGATTGTCATCTTGCCTCTTGTGATTGGTGTTGACCACGTAGGTGGGCATCAGCGCCTCCTCGTTTATCTCCTCCGGAACCACGTTTAGCTACACATGAACACAACTCGCCGCCGACCACTTCGGACGAATCCATCGAGTTCAGCCACGGTATGGAGGTCTTTCCCACGGGCTGATAGTCCAGTTTCCGCCCACCGCCCAGCATACTCCCCTCCGAACGGATGGACGTGCCCGGAATGAGGGAGAAGGTGCCATACGCGGAGTGGTTGGACGCCCGTTCCAGGGACAGGGAGTCTCTTGAACTCTCGCTCATGATCAGCGAGCTTCCTCTCGATCCCTTTCTTATTGCGCCATAGGAAAGAGAAGACGACATCAAACGAATGCAAACTGCTTTCTGGAGCGAGTAACAAAAAACGAACGGAAATCGGTCCTCCTTCAAACAAACACGCGTATACAGTGGCATTCAGCAGATCGTCCGTCGCTTCCGGGTTCGAAGCGTTGACGGCGCGTCTGTACTTGATCTTTCCGATCACAAAGTAGATAAGGTAGAGGAGGAGTTCGACGCCGATCAAGCCGCACGAGATGAGGATCCAGAGGATGCACCAGCGCTTCTCCTCCGGATGGGTCAAACCGAAGCAATTGGCATCCAGATAGTTGTCATTGCTGCAGCTGCGCGTGTAGGCGGACGCCATCAAGTAGGAATCGAGAGAAGAGCGGATCTGCGGGTCACCAGACAACGCCATCCCAACCTGAACACGCACATCGGTCACCTTCTTCTTTCCGTAGTGGACGGAGTTCCAGTTGTTGCCGTAGTCGCAGCCCAGTCCGTCGGAAGGATACATGGAGAAGGCCTTGTTCTGGGGAAGCTTCTGCGCACTACAGTGAAGCACAGTCCAAAAGCGCACTTGTCCTTATCGAGAACCCACTTCCCGTCCTTCTTCACCACACGGTAGCAAATGTTGTCGGCGAAGATCTGGAGGTTGCACACGCGGTCAATGACGTTCCAGTAGCCGCCCATCTCGTCGCATCTCTCCTCGCAGTACTCACTACGTGACAGACAGCGCGTTCGTCCTACGGATGCTTGGCACAGCCGAGCTTCTCCGCCGATCTCGTGTAGTTGTAGTAGCCGTCAATCGTGTTCTCAATGATCACAGACTCCTCTCCCTGCATGATCTTGTAGTGGTTCGCGTGACTCATCCAGATGAAATCCTCGTCGTAGTACAACGCTCCCGTCTCCTTGCATCCCTCCGCGGGGTCGCCCTTCTTGTGGCAGCTGTCGCGCATGGGATAGTAAGTACCCGTGGGCTTGTCATACTTCTTGAAGATTTCGAGGCCGCTCGAGTCGAGGATGGTGAAATTGTAGTTGTCGAAGGCTTCTCTGCCGCCATTCAGCCACGGCTCGACCGCCGCGTTGTACCTAGCGGATCACTCGCGTTTTGCATTCCCCACTTCCGGATGTAGTCGGGACGGAAGGTGCCGATGAAGTAGGCCACCACGAAACCAATCACCATCAGCACTGGAACTACAGAGAAAATCATAGCCAGAGAGTGCCAAAATTCGCTGGCACGACTAGAGTATTCCTTATTCGCCATTTATCAGAACACAGAATGGAAAAGAGGAAGAGGATCTTTTCATTGGATGGGAGGATAACCGCGATTATTGTGTATGGTGTGGAGTGATCATGGGAGCGTGTAGAACGCGAATCGAAGCGCGGAAACAGTCACAGAGGATGAAGGTTTGCAAGTGGCAGGAGTGTGGCATCTCGCACGATCATTGCACTTGTTCAACGAAACGTCGTTGCCCTTGAACGGAGCAACTCACTGTGAGAACACTGGCAACATCATTTCGCTTCGATACCGATTCTCCCATGGGTTGTCAATACGCGAAGAAAGGGCGTCTACACTCCTTCTACTACCCTCTACCCTCGTTCTACGTGGTTTTCAAACATATTGAAGGAAAAGAGAATTGACATGAGGAAACACAAATGTGCTCCGCACAAGAATCGGAAATGTTGTGGTGATAGAACGCTCTGGCGGCATGCTTGCGCAGGCAGCTGACGTGAAAGATTCAAAACACTGGAAACGTGGAAACCGGCGTTTCATCAATAGCCAAGAATAGTGGTGACAGATAATCTTTCCAGTCTATTGAGTACCATACGAATATGGACAAGCCCATTGAGGTTAGCGTAGAGAAGACCGTGGCTCCGGTGACGGAAGAGAAAACGGCGGCTCCTGTGGCGGAGGAGAAGACCGTGGAGCAGAGTAATGTGAGCGTTCCCGAGCAGCCCAAGACGGAGACCGCTGTCGCTCCTAAGTGGGAGAATCCTCAGTCGTTCGAAGGTGCGTCTTTCAATTCCACTGTTATCAATATTGTGAACACCGTCATTGGTGCCGGTGTCCTCTCTATTGCCTACAGTATTCGCCAGGCTGGTATTCTCGGTTCTATCATCCTGATTATCCTCGTTCTCATTCCCTCCTACATCACGACGTACTATTTAGCTAGCGCAACTTTGTATACAAACGAGTCCATTTACGGTATGGTTGGAAAGAAGCTGTACAACAAGACTGTTGGCGTCCTTTCCGATTTCTCTCTGATTTTACTCGACTTCGGTATCGATATCGCTTACATGAACGTGCTGTTCTCGCAGATCGTCGCTATCTGCACTGAGCTGTTCGGTATTGGCGATTTCATGAACAAGTACAAGACGGTTGCTCCTTTCTCCCTCTTTCACCCGTAGATCATCTCTCTGTTCGTCTCTCTCCTCATTCTGTTCCCTCTCTGCTCCATCAAGAACATGGATGCTCTGAAGTTCACCTCCACGATCGCCGTGGTGTGCGTCGTCATCTTCGTCGTTGCCTGCATCTACCTCGGTTTCGCCAACATCAGCACCACCGTAATTGTCCTCCCCTCCCTCTCATCCGTAGAAGAGCGAGCTTCTCATGTGGCCCGATCAATTCAGTGGTCTGTCCACCGCGTTCGCCGTGTTCGTGCTGTGCTTCTGCTCTCACGTGAGCACCAGCAAGACCACGGCGGAGCTCAGATACACGCCCGGCAAGTCCAAGTTCGCGAGCAAGGTGAAGAAGAACAGCAGAGCCACCATCACCGCCTACGTGATCTGCGCGCTGAGCTACTTCTTCGTCGGCGTGTGCGGCTACATGGCGTTCGGTAACAAGATTGCGGGTTCCATTCTTGATTCCCTGAAGGACACCGACGTGTGGTTCAAGCCTGTCGTCCGTGTGGGTTATGGACTCGTGGTCATGTTCTCGTACCCTATCCTCGGCTTCTCTGCTTGCAGCGCCATCGACGCGAACCTCTTCAAGGGCGAGCGCACCACCACTCGTCGCATTAGCGAGGGCTTCATCTACGTGATGGTCACCTTCGTGCTCGCCGTCGCCATTCCTCAGCTGGAAACGATCTTCGGTATCACTGGTAACTTCTGCGGTTCTTTGATTGTCTTCGTGTGGCCTTCTCTGTACTTCATTGCCATGTGCAATGCGGAGAAGAAGAAGCCCGTCGAGGCCAAGTCATCCTGGTTCAAGTTCTCCAGCTGCGAGTACATCACTGCTTGGATTATCTTGGTTGTTGGTGTTATCTTGTGCATCTTCTGCACCGCTATCGAGGTTATCAAGCTGGTCAAGTAGTAACAATAACGTGGTTTCATGGCTACCAATACTAGTTGTCTTAGGACCATATTGCTGTTTGTCAGGAAACAGAACACTCCGGCTTCACTTCCTCCACGATCCAGCTCGGATCCTGCTCCACCTCCTTCGCCTTCTCCTTCGTTCCGAACACGCACGAATGCATGCGCCGCAATTCGCAGTTGTACGCCTTGTTCGCCAATTCCGCCAACTCGCACGGCTTGATCCCCAGCAACAAGTCACGCTGCGCTTGGCGCTGCTCGTTCGTCTTTCCCGTCATCAGATCCGCGAAACCCAGGCTCTGCGGCTCCATCGGCGCATCGAGCTCTCCGAACAACGACAGACGAGCTTCGTCGATGTCCTTCTGCGTGTACTCGCTCTTCCGGAGCCACTCACATCCCTTCACGAACTGGTCAATTGTGGACAGCACATGCGGATCGTCATAGCTCGAAAACACATTCACACCATTGCCGTGACTCGAAGACGTGCCATACGCGCCTCCCTGCTCGCGGACATGTTTCAGCAGGTAATTCGACGACAGCACGCGACTCAGGATGTGCACTCCGTCAAAATTCTTCTCCCGCGCCGTGATCGACGGATGCATCTACCCCTCACACGCCACTCCACCTCTCACCGAAAACACATGATTGGTGTTCACCGCGGCAATCGAGAACACATTCTTCTTCTCCCGATACGCCTCGCCCATCCCGCCCGACATCGCACCCAACGCCGCCTTCAGCTGCGCCTCGCTCGGCTCGATGAAACCGTCCTCCGCCACCGTGCCGAACACACGCTCCTCCTCAAACCGCTCATCCAGCACCAGCGACGAAACGCCCTCTCCCCACGTCAGCGCGTCACGCTGGTTCTTCTCGTCGGTCGTCACGAACACTCTATCCCTGACCCCCTCCTCGCTCGCTCACTCCAGATTCTGCCGGTTGAACACGCGGCGCAGCAGGGGGGACAACTCCGTGTTTATGTACGCCTTCAGCTTCGCCTCGTCCTCCAACAGCGGCTTCAGCGACTGCAGGAAGCGGAACTACGTCTGACTCGCGCGTTCAGTGGTTACATGCTGATAGCCGCTGTAACAGTCGTCGATGAAACTACTCATCGATGACGACGCGTACGTTCTCCGTGCGTTGTATCGCGGGATCGCGTCGTTGAAGCTCAGCTCCGCGCCCGCGATCAGCGACTGCAACAACACGTGGATGCGCGCGAAGTCGGAGCCCAGCGACACGTTCTTCAACTTGCTCTCCAGCAGAGCCGACACCTTCTCCAGGTTGTGGTTCTGCTGGAGCAGGTTCGTCTCCACCACCGCCACCTACGATCAACGCGTGACAGAAATCAGCACGTTTTTGTACCGTCCAGAATCATCCTTGTATTTGTCAAAGGTGTGCAAGCCGATGCGAATGCCGCCGCAGCACTGGCCCTCGCGGATCTCCATCTCCTCCGCCGTCAGCGTCTCCGTGTCCACGGCGTTCATCAGATACACCAACACGGGGAGATTCAGCAGGTCGCGCACGGAGCGCACGTGGGCGATGTTGAAGAGAAGACGAGGGTACAGAACGCCGTTGGTTTGGGTCGTGAGATAGTGGATGTGTGACGAGTGGTGCAGGGGTGTGGGGAGAGTGCGCGTCTTTGGAATGTTCTAGAATGGAGGGAGAGGACGAGGACTACTTGGAGGGAAAGACACGGCAGAATCGAGTCGTCCACCTCCTTCGCGAAAATGTTCTTGTTTATGGATTCGTCGTAGTTGGGGGTGTTCTTGGCTTCCGCCACGCACTTCCTCGTGGCTTCGTCCTCGTCCTTCTTCTACGCGTCACACTTCCCTCCTTCTCCCACAAGCTTGTCAAAGAAGCCGGCGTCCGGACGAATAATCACGCGCTTCACTCCATTGTTCGTCGATGCCGGGCGAAGGTACTTCCGAATCATCTGCTTCATCACCTCGTTCACTCCCTCCTTTTTCATCTCCTCGATTTGGGCTTCCGACAGGAGGCAGAAGGCGGGATTCGCATTATGCGTCCACGACTCCACCACGCTCTGCATCATCGTCAGACCAAACTCTACGATGAACGGCACATGACACAGCTACGCGTTTTGATCTGCTTGTACATGAGAGCGGTTTCGTTCAACAAGCCCTCGATCCGTCCCTCGTCGAAACCGCTCGCCAACACCTCGTCCAGCGTTCGGTTGATAATTCCGTCCAGCTCTTCCGCCGTCGTGTCTCCGTCGATTTCGCTGGCACCAATCGAGAAGAAGGAGTTCTTGCTGAAGGTAATGTACCTAGCATTGAGACACCCCGGAGCTCCCACCCTTGTAGGGGGTTAAATAGACGCGCCTTTTGGCTCTCGATCAGGCTCTTGTAGAAGGGAGAGGACTGTCCTCTGAACAGCAGCATAGACAGGAATTGCAGACGGATGATGTCCTTCGAGTCCGTCGTCAGGTTCGTCGGGTACACGCGCAGATAGTGCCAGCGCTTGGACGGCTCGCTACCGCTCTGCGGACAGGTGAACGTCAATTCGGCCTCTGCTCCTCATTCAATCCAATCACACGTACCCGGGCTCCGCAGCGCTTCCTCAGATAACGTGGACACGTGAATGACATGGCTCTGCGCATTCGCAGTGAATCGGCTCAGGACTTGCGAGTCGAGGAAATGCATATGGTGAGAGGGATGGACGTCTCCGTAGGTGAAGAACAGACAGTTGCTATCCGTCACCTCGCACAATCGCCTCTCACCTCGGATGATAGTGCGTGGCGTGGAAGTGGATCAAATCCTCGTAGCGCAGCGAAGGAATTGCGGCAGGAACGCCCCCCGAAACGTACTGGTAGTTCGTATTCGTCAGATAGGACGAACTCACTGCATTGAATATGCTTCGCGTCGGGTCGCCCTGGTAGCCCTTCATTTCGTTGTACACAACGCCCTTGATCTCGCCATTCTCCAATCGCCAACCCTCCTGCTTGAAGTCCACTAAGCGCAGCAGCGGGAAAAACGTCGCGTCGCAATACACATCCATTAAATTGGCCAAATCGCGCGGGATCGTCGAACTCACCGGATAGGTGGTGTGGTCGTCAAACGTCCATGCGTTCATGTATCTACCACTCACAGACACACAACGGAAATACGTCTGAAGAGAACGCTTCCTCATCTTCATAAACGGGTCATGCACGGGGTACTTCTCAGATCCGCACAGCGTGGTATGCTCCAGAATGTGACTCACACCCGAATCATTCTGGCAAGGCGTTCGGAATGTCACACTACGCGTCACTACAGCGATTCGCGCTCACCTGAAGACGTTGTCCGTGTCTGCGGCATCGATATGAAGGTAGTCCGCGTTGGTTCTCTTGTGGACAAACTGGTACGCCGTGACACTGAGCTCAGGGACGGGAAGAACGCTCACGCACTCAAAACCGTGAACAACGTCTCCCTTTTTGTACTGCACCTTTTCTCGATTTGCACCTCGTTTCACGATTTCATCATATCTACCCCTCATCCCTCATTTCCGCGCCCACTCTTTGAAAATGGAATCTGGAGAGGCCGAACTCATCAACGCAGCTTGTAGTTTCAGCGTGGGAAGTAGAATGGCTCCCGTATTCCTTCTACGCAAGATCAGGGAGGAGGTGAGATTTGCACATGTATCTTCCTAGGGACAGCATTTTCGATGTGCTGAAACGAAAATGGGTATTCGCTTTGGTGAAGAAAAGTGATCTGAACAAACAGGTCAATCCGAGTGCTTTTCTGATGAATTCGAGTTCGTCTCCTCGCTCTTTTCCGTCTCTGTGCTGTCTGAAGAAGTCGTCTTATCGTTCTCGCTTTCCTTCTTCTCTTCACTCTCACTTTCCTTCTTCTTCTCCTCACTCTTACTCTCCTTCTTCTTCTTCTCAGTCTCACTCTCCTTCTTCTTCTCGCTCTCCTCCTTCTTCTTCTCCTCCACATCGCGAATGATGTTGGAGTAGCTCGAGGGATCTCGTCCTTTCCTCTTGCCACAAATGTTCTCCATGTCCACCGACGTGATCGTCTCCCTCTCCAGCAGCAACTCCGCAATCTTCACCATCTTCTCCCGATTCGCCTCCAGCATCGCCACTGCGCTCGCCATCGACTCCTTCAGGATCTTTCGCGCCTCGTTGTCGATCGCCTGCCCCGTCGCCTCGCTGTACGGCTTCTGGAAGCTCTCATCCTCCTGCTGGTAGTTCACTGGACCCACCTCGTCGTCGAAACCGTACCCCGCCACCATGCCGTACGCCAGCTTCG
>JANPWJ010000353.1:0-40001 GCA_027406325.1 Blastocystis sp. subtype 2
CAGACACACACAAACACGGGAAAACACGGCGCTACCGAAGCATGAACTCGCTCGCTCCGTAGTGAATCGCAATGAGGAGACGCTCGCGCATAATCTGATCCGTCGAGTACTGCGGCAACTCCAGCTCGAAGAAGCACGTGTGCGCCAGCGGAAGCATATCGTCTCCGTAATTGCGAGCCACCAGCTTGAACGGACGTGGCCAATTGTCCTTGTGGGGCAGTCGCGAGCGTCCCCACGTGAACCGCAAGAACTGGCTTCGGTCCTTGTTGTCCAGACCCTCCATCACCTTCCAGAACCGCTTCACCACGGGGTGCTGCTCCGTCCAGTTCGTGTAGATGGTGTGCTGCTTCAGGTCCTCGATGTCGATCTAGTCCTCACACGCCGCCTTCGCACCCACCTCCGGCTCGCCGCACACCGCGCGCTCCAGCTGGTTCCACGTGAACAGCGCGATGGACCGCTGCGGCACCAGCGCCTGGATGCCGCACGAAATCGCCTCCGACGCCTGCTTGAACTCGTTCAGCTTGAACTCCATCGCCAGCTCGCTCCACTTCTCCGCCGTCTCGTACGTCACCGGGATGTCCGCGCCGCCCGGGATCAGCTCGTTCTCGTTGCCCGCCAGGTCCGTGATGCTGAACGTCAGGCCGAAGGTGTCGTAGAACGACTCCTCCGATTCCTCCTCGTCGAACGCCTTGATCGACTTCAGCAGCACGATGAAGTCCGTGTCCACGCTCTCCAGGTCCTCCACGGACGGCTGCGAGCCGATGAAGTACTTCCAGATCATGGACGGCAGCTCGAACGCCAGCTGCTGCTTCGTGCGCAGCGAGATCCCGATCAGGTACCCCACGAAGATGTACATGTCCATTACCTCCAGCGAGTGGCGGTACTTCGGGTTCGGCAGGTACTTCTCCTCGTTGATGCCCTCCTCCGCGCGCGAGTTCGGACACGGCAGGAACAGGTCGATGCGGTCCGAGAACAGGTCCTCCACACTACGCCTCACACCCTTCAATAACACTCACCAGCGCTCGATCGTGTCGCGGTACAGTCCGCCAAAGTCCAGACCCTGCTCGCCCTTGTACTTCACGGCGAACAGCCGGTCGCGCGCGTCCAGCGGACTGCGCAGAATGCTCGTGTCGATCTTCATCACCTCGCGGAACATCTGCGCGAACGTGCACTGGCTCGTGAACGCGCTCTTCGTCACCGACTCGTTGAACAGGATCGGCGCGCGCTGCGTGGAGTCGTCGGGGTCCTCGTACGTGCGCATCGAGTCCAGCACGATCACCGGGCGGTTCTCCTTCGGGTCGTACGCCGTCTCCTTGATGGACAGCTCCAGCACGCTCTCCTTGATGCCCGGGTCGATGTACTCGCTCATGGAGCACAGGATGGTTCCCAGACGGTTCTCCTGCGCCATGTCCATCAGGTCGATGTACTGGATGACCTGCGACAGCTGACGGTTCAGCAGGCGGATCAGCGTCAGGCGCTGGCGCAGCTCGGAGCCCGTGAAGTCGTTCAGGTTGCTGTTGCGGATCAGGTCCTCCTGCGTCAGGAAGAAGGAGTTGATGTCGAACTGGTTCGGCGCCACCTTCTGCGCGTTGCACTTCTGGTGGAACAGGTTCATCAGCGAGATGTCGTGCTGCCGCGTGAAGCGCCGCATCACGTCCGCCAGCGAGCGGTAGCTCTGCTCGCTCCACTCGTCGTCCGTGTGCTCCACCACGTACTTCAGGTAGCACGCGTCGGGCAGCGAGCCGTAGAACAGGTTGCGCGCCAGGCGGTGCACGTCGCGCAGCGCCGAGCGGTCGTCGATCAGGTCGATGGGCGGCGGGCTCTGCTCGAACGGCGGCAGCGCGATCGAGGAGTCGTCCGCCGTCTTCAGCTTCACCAGCTCGCCGTACAGCTCGAAGGACACGCACATCTCCAGCATCAGACGCACCTCCGGCGGCACCTTCATCGACCGTACCAGCCGCATGTGGCGGTACACGTTCTGCTGGATGCCCGCGATGGACGGCAGCTCGCTCACCGCGTACCGCTGCGGCTGCGAGAGGAGACGCAGCAGCAGCTCCACAGCGCGCGACTTGTACGGCGCGCCGTACGTGCAGATGTACTGCAGGATGGTGCGCACCACCTGGTTGAAGTACTGCGGCATCGACAGCGCCACCTCCTCGCCGATGTCCAGCACCAGCTCCAGCTCCCAGTTCACCCAGTCGAAGCACCCGGGGCCCTGCACCTGGATGTCGTTGTTCCACGACAGCCCCGTCAGCGGCTCCACGCAGAACCCGTAGCCCCAGCACTGCGATGTCTCCTGGTTGGCCTCGAAGCAGAAGTACAGCGCGTTGCCCTGGATGTGCAGCGTCGAGAAGCGCGAGAACGACCCCGTGTAGCGCCCGATCACGTGCGAGTACGAGGAGTCGCGGTAGAACGTCAGGAACGCCTGGTCCTTCTGCAGCACGCAGCGGTTGTCGAAGACCACGCGCAGCGCCTGCGCCTTCGGGATGATCACCTTGTCGTGGTACTTGCACAGCTTGTAGTACGGGTGCAGCGACGACACGTAGTACTTCTTCGACCCCAGCGGCACGATCAGCGACCCGAACGGCGACTCCGTCCAGCAGCGGTCCGTGATCGCGTTGAGCAGGAGCGGCTGCGGCTCCGTCTTCACCATCATGATCAGCGTCTGCTTCAGGATGTACGTCAGCGCCGACACCGGCGTGATGTGGCTGATGCCCGAGATGAACGACTTCGAGGCGATGGTGGAGTTGAACACGTGGATCAGCTTCGCGAACTGGATGATGTCCGTCGGCTTCACGTCGTAGCACGCGAACACGCTGATGCCCTGCTTCTGGAAGAGGTACAGCAGCGTGATGATCAGCTCGCGCAGCAGGCGCAGGTCCAGGTTCAGACAGATGCGCGCCGTCATGCGACGCAGCGCGCTCATGCTCGAGAACGCGTTGCCGAAGCGTCGGCGGTGGTACACCACCTCCGTGTACGGGAGCGTCACGCGCTTCGAGATGCCGCTGTTCATGTCCAGCATCGACAGCACCACGTTGAAGCCCTGCACCGCGCAGATCACGCCCGTCGGCTTCACCGGGTACACCACGTCCATCGCCGGACCGCGGCGCGAGGCGATCACGTTCTGCGCGAACTGCAGGTTGTGCGGCGTCGCCGCCTCGAACTGCGCGAAGAAGGGCACCGAGTGCAGGATCTGCGTCTTCTTCGCCATGATGTTGCGCACCGACTGCCCGCTGAACAGCGGCGACGAGCGCGGACAGTCGAAGTCGTAGATGGCCGCCGTGTCGTCCAGGTGCACGCCCAGGTCCACGTGCGGCTCCACGTCCTCGCCGCTCAGGTCCGCCTCCACCTCGTGCTCCAGCAGGTAGTTCGCCGCCGCCGTCTCGTCGTCGTGGAACACCTTCAGCGTCTTGTAGATCACCGGCAGCGGCTGCGACAAGAACTCCTGGACCTTCTTCGCGCGCGCCATGCGCACCGCGTCCACCGGCTGGTACAGCTCGATGCAGCTGTCGCGCACCTTCTCCTGTCCGTACACCGCGGGGTCCACCGCCGGCGAGAGAGGCTTCGAGGGCGTGGAGGGCGACGGCGTCGGCGCCTGGTACAGCTTCGGGCAGTTGGGGTAGGTGTCCACCAGCAGCTCCGCGAGGTGGTTGAAGCAGTAGCGCACGAACTCCGTGCCGAAGATGCCCTTGGCGGGCGAGGGCTTCAGCGCGAGCGAGAACATGACGGTGATGAACTCCTTGGTGAGCAGCTTCACGCACTCGGGGAAGGAGATGATCAGCTGGTGGAACACGTAGATGGCGTTCTGCTCCAGCACCAGGTTCTGCAGCTCCACCAGCTGGAACGGCGTGTCCTCCACCTTCTCGTCCTGCCCCAGCTCGAACAGCTCGTCGGGGTACTCCAGGTTGATGATCACCTTCTGCACGTACGTGATCAGGAAGTCGCGCGTCTCGTCGCTCAGGTCCGACGGGATCGCCACCTTGTCCACCACGTCCAGCGTGTAGATGGTGAACGTCTTCGGCACCTGCATCTGGTCCAGCAGCACCAGCACGTCGCCCGAGTTGATGTCGTAGTCGATCACGTACCCCGTGCCGCTCGACTGGTGGATCGTCTGGATCAGCACGTCCAGGTCCGTGATGTGGTCCATGAACTGCTGCCGCACGCGCACGCGACACCCCGAGTACAGGCGCCGCGAGATGGAGCCCATCACCTTCAGCACCGCCGAACCCATCGAGTACCACACGATGCGCTCGCGCTCCTTGTTCTCCTTGCGGCGCGGCGGCACGTCCGACTTGGCGTAGCGCTGCATGTTCTCCTTCTCGATGATGATCTGCTCCACCGTGTTCTCCAGAATCACCTCGAAGATGTCCACGATCAGCGACTTCCACCGCTCGCTCTGCAGCATGCTGCGCAGCAGGTACACCACCTCCTCCGCCACCACCAGGTTGCAGTTCGACGCGCCGTAGCCCTCGGGGCGGATCAACATCTTGCACCGCGTCTTCATGTTCTTCGGCTGCAGCGTCGGCGGGCGCGGGAACATCAGCCGCCGCTTCCGGTTCATCGTGCCGCCCTCCTCCTCCTCCACGATCTCCGTCGACAGGCGCTGGTAGATGTACGCGAAGAACGGGCAGCACTGCGCGCACGCCAGGCGCTCCTCCGTCATCGCGCCGAAGCAGAAGTCGTCGTGCACGCAGAGGTGGAGCAGGTAGTACACGAACGCCTGCTCCTTCTCCTCCACCGACATCTGCGCGGGATCCACGTCGCGGAAGCGGATCGAGTTGTCCTCCTCCTCGTCGTCGCTGCTCTCGTCGTCGTCGTCGTTGTCGAACAGCAGGCTGCTCGTGCTGCGGTGCCGCGCCACCGTGTCGGCGATCGCCGACGGCAGCTTCTCCACCTCCTTCTGGCTGAACACGAACTTGTACAGGTTGGCGTCGTTCAGCATTGACGGCAGGTAGTCCGTGTACGGCACGATCGACTGCATGCAGATCACCGCCAGCTTCCGCAGGCGCGGCGACGCGTACATGAACCGCCAGATGGTGTCGCCGTAGATCTGCCACTCGATCATGCCGCCGATGTACGTGTTCAGCACCCACACGATCAGCGACAGGTAGTACGACAGCAGGCTCTCGCCCGACGACACCAGCAGGTCCGACCGCTCGGGACAGATCAGCTCCACCGGCGGCGTGTCGCTCTCGCTCGTCTCGGGGATCGTCGACGACTCGTAGCTGCGGAAGCAGCCGTGACGCGTGCGCTTGGTGTTGGTGTCCGCCGCGAGCCCCGAGGGCTTCCAGGCGTGGCAGCGCCGCTCGAAGCAGTCCATCACGAAGGAGATGTACTCCATGAACTCGTTGAACATGCCGCGCGTGCACTGGAAGTAGCGCGTGTTGTCGTACCCGAACACCATGAACACGTCGTCCAGCGACCAGTTCCGGCTGTTCATGTGCTGCGGACGGTTCTGCTTCAGCTTCAGCTGGTGGTC
Source organism: Blastocystis sp. subtype 2 (assembly GCA_027406325.1). Classification (NCBI taxonomy): domain Eukaryota; class Bigyra; order Opalinata; family Blastocystidae; genus Blastocystis; species Blastocystis sp. subtype 2. The sequence goes on from JANPWJ010000353.1 coordinate 5,480, forward strand.
GTAGAACTGCCGGATGATCAGCAGGCCGTAGCAGATGCGGAAGCTGTTCGCCAGCGCGAACATCGCCGTGGAGAAGCACCCGTACGTCGGGTCCGAGCCGTCCGGCTTCCGCGTCTCGCCGTTCGGCAGCGGCGTCGGCGAGGCGTTGCGCGTCACCGACTTCACCGTGTTGCGCAGCGAGCTGAAGGCGGACGACACGCTCATGGCAGAGCGCGGCGGCGGCGGCGACACCGTGGGCTCACGACGCGGCTCCGTGTCCGAGAGCGGCGTGGAGCACGCCGAGTTGCAGAAGACGCTCTTCTCGTTGATGGTGCCGCGGTCATTCATGAACGGGTTGCCATCCTTGCCGCGCACCACGCTCTCGTTGCAGGGCACGCGCATGCAGTTCGCGTCCCAGTACGGCCCTGCGGTGATCAGCACGTCCTGACCGATCATGCCCGAGAGCCGCTTCAGCATCTTCTGGTAGAACGCGGGCAGCGCCAGGTAGAAGGGGTCGTAGATGAGCGTGTTGTTGAAGTCGGAGGAGAGGATCCACAGAACGGTGGTGCCGAGGCGCCAGCGCATCTGGTTCACGCAGCGCTCGCACAGCTTCATCAGGTAGCGACAGAAGTCCAGGATGGTGTTGTTGATCAGGAGGATCCACTTCTGCCCCACGCCGCTGATGTTCGCCATGAAGTCCGCCATCTGGATCTCGTCCAGCGAGTTCGTGAACGGACTGAACTGCGACAGCCGCGAGCGGTACGTCGCCGCGTTCGGCGTGGAGATGAGCGCGGACTGCACGCCCAGCAGGTACAGACGCGCCGCCTGCGGGAACATGCGTAGCTGCTCCAGGATCTCGATGGAGTCCTTGAAGGCTTGCGCGCGGTCCTTCGCCGAGTCGATGCAGTCCTTCAGGTGGCTCTCGATGTGGCTCGCCGTCAGCGAGGGCGTGTTCAGCAGGAACGCGTGCACCGACTGCACCACCGTCTCCGTGATCGTCGCGGGCATGGCGTCGTCCTCCAGCTCCTGCGGCGCCGTGTTGTGGATCGTCTTCCGCGTGAACGGGATGTCGGGGTTGTACGACTGGTACTGGTACGCCAGCTCGTGCGTCGTGATGTCGATCGGCTGGTTCAGGTTCATCAGCAGGTCCAGCTTGTCGCCGTAGTTGCGCTCGATGTCGCGCAGGCTCTTGAACGACTCCGCCAGGTCCGGGTCGAACTCGCTGTACTCCGTCTCCATCGCCAGACTCGCGTCCAGGTTCTGCTGCACCTCCGCCGCCGACACCACGCTGCGCGGCACGTTCCCGCTCACGTCCGACTGCGACCGGTACATGCTGATCGAGTCGCTGTCGCTCGACTGCACCGAGACGCTGTCCGCCACGGGCGCCTCGCGCACGAAGCTCGCCTTGTCGTTCGACTGGTAGCTGCACGCGTCCAGCCGGATCTCCTCCGACTCGCTCTCGCTCTCCGACGCGAACGACGCCAGGTGCGACCGCGACTGCCGGTTCATCGTGAACGACGTGCTGCGCTGCATGCCCTTCAGGTCTACGCCTCACCTCCCCGGCGCTCGCCCACCCTTCGTGATCTGGAACTCCTGCTTCTTGGCGCGCAGGTGCTCGCGCACGCTCAGCACGCCCTTCCACACCATCGACAGCTCCTCCGGCACCGGCACGATCGTCGGGTCCGTGTCTAGACGTCACGCCGCCCGCGCGAGCGCACTCTGCAGCTTGGCGTAGTAGGTCTGCAGCATCTTCTCCAGACGCGACAGGTGGATCAGCACGATGAACACGCGGAACTCCAGCTGCGCGTTGCGGTAGAGCTTGTTCTTCCACATGGACTCTCTGAAGTGGCACTGCGCGTCACGCTCCGCCACCACACTCACCTCCATCCACGAGTACACCACCTTCCACATGGGGTCCTTCTCGCAGTACAGCGGGTACAGGAACTCGTGGTCCACGATCGCGCTCTTGTCTCTACGCGTCACGCCACGCTCTAGTTCCCACTCCGCCAGACCGCCGCTGAGGATGTACGAGCGCGCCCACACCATCAGCAGCTCGTCCTGACTCGTCAGCGGCACCACGGCGGGCGCCAGGCCCGTGATGTAGCGCGAGTCGGCGGCGACGAGGATGTACAGCAGCGAGAGGTACCACGCCGTCGCCGTGGAGGGCGTGGAGCCGTAGCGCTTGGAGAACAGCGCGACCTGGACGCAGTTGTCGTCGTCCTCGACGGTGTCCACGTTGAGGTGCACGATGTTCAGGAAGTTGGTCCAGAGGCGCACCATGTCGCTGATCTGGTTGTCGGCGGCGATCATGATGTCGTCGTCCAGCGAGCCGCAGTACAGACACGTCATGATGAACGGGATGAGCTGCTGGAGGATGGAGCAGCGCAGACACTGCATGATGGAGTCCAGCGACTGCACCTGCTCGCAGAAGCACCGCGTCGCCTTCTCGATGATGTCCTTCACGTGCATGTAGATCAGGTGCAGGTACTGCACCAAGATCAGCGTCTCCGTGCGCTGGTGCTCCAGGTCGCCCTGCACCTGCGAGAACAGGTAGATCTGGAAGGGGAAGAGCACCTCCAGACGCGCCATCTGCGAGCAGCTGTTCTTCTCGAAGTTGCGCGCCACCGTCCGCTTCGCGTTGAGGAAGTCCTACGCCTCACGCGCCCCTCGCGCCGCCACCATCGTGTCCACCATCGCCAGGTCCAGCACCTCCTTGATCACGTCCACCGCCTGCGCCACGAACTCCTCTACGCGTCAGCCCGCGGCTCATCGCGCACCGTTCACCGGCGCCTCGCTGTCGAACACGGGGAGCATCGTCTGGAGACGCTGGCGTGCGATCTTGGTGTGGAAGAGGCCGCGCGACTTGGCCACGCCGCTGCTCAGGTACACGTTGCAGTAGGCGCTCCACGAAGCTACGCCGTCAGCCGCACGACCCAGCACTCACTGCAGGACGGGTACTCCACGCCCTGCAACGGCACGTAGTCCTTGTGGGAGAGCGGGTTCACTCTACGCGTTGGGGTCGCCCACATCGCTCACAGAATGACGTCGTAGCAGTTCTCGCCGCCGTAGCGGTAGGTGTTGTCGTTCACCTTGTCGTCCCACTTCACGCGCACCGCCGCGTTCGGCTGCGTCTTCCACTCCTTCACCATCATCACCGTGCCCTGGTGCCCGCTGCCGCCGTCCTGGTCCGCCCACTGCCAGTCGGGGCCTCGCTGCACGCGCATGCCGGGCTGGAGCGGCAGGAAGAGACCTACGCGTGAATCACGAGAGGGACGAGCACTCTTCTTCTCTTCGTCGAGGATGTCGTGGAGGGGGCAGTACTCCAAGTGCGGGTTGCGACTACGCGTCAGGACACGCATTGGGAGCGACTTGCAGGTGCACAGAGAGGAGCCTCCGGGGAGCGCGGGGCGCAACGACGCCTTGTTGATCTGCGCAGAGCGGAGAATGCGGTGGAGAAAAATGACCAGTGCATTGCGGCGAATGAAGAACTCCTCGAACGAGCTCGTGGTGTTGACGATCACCGACAACTCCTGCAGGTGCACGGTCTCCAGTCCGAGAGTGTCTTCGGCGAGCAGAACGCCCGCTGCGCTCTTGAGGGCGTAGTTATGAATGTTATCCAAGTCTGCGCGGTGACGCCTCTCCCATAAAGCATACAAATGTTGCGCAGACTCTCTGACAAACGAATGTTCTGGACGCGAGAGAAACGAATGGACTCGTTGTTGCGGAAGACGTCTGCGATGACGGGCTTGTCTCCGAACAACTTGTTGGTTATCGTAACGAGGAAATTCTTGGAGCAGCGCTCCTATTCCGTTACACGCCCTCCGGCGCTGCAATCCTACCTTGTACCAGACCTCACCTCCAATACATTTGAAATCGTCAGAGGACAGAGAATTACCCATCACTCACTATTCCAATGAGCTAGCGAACCGGCAACGAGTACATAGCCCCTTTTACTCAGAATCCTAATTGGTGCTCGAAAATTGTAAGAATCCGAGCAGAACGGACGCATCCCAAATGCGCCCTGTTTCCGTTTTCCGCGGTTTTGGGATTCAATCTAACAAACAACAACACTCATTCGCACGCTCCATCTCCCTCGTCCGCTCGCAAACCCGGTAAGGAACTGGTGTTTTGAAAAAACGAAAAGGGATTACAACGCTTACAGCACCATCTTGGCTGCCCACACCTTCCAGGCGCTGAAGGGGAAGTAGAGAAGCGGGAAATCGTACAGAAGGCGGAGGCCGGGCCACTTCGTCTTGTACACCACGGGTTTCCTGCACATCAGCAACGAACGGAAGAGTTACATGTGGCTGAACGTCTCGAAGGAGTACTTGCCGTGGTAGCCGCCCATGCCGCTCTGACCCACACCGCCAAAGTACAGATCGGGGTGAATCACGTGGAGAATGCAGTTGTTCACCGTAACGCCTCCAGAGTCCGTAGCAAAAACGATATCCTCCACCTCGGAGCGCTTCTCGGAGAACACGTACCTACGACATCAACGAGAAGCAGTGCGTCCAACAAGGAGAGAGGCTTCTCGCGCGCGTTGCAGAGATCAACCGCTTGCTGGTAGGAGTCCACCGCGTATACAGGGAGGATCGGGGAGAAGAGCTCTTCCGTCATGAGAGGACAGGTCGTGTCGCGCATGCGCAGCACCGTGGGAGGGATGAAGCGAATGTCCTCCTGGAACTGGCTTCTTCCTCCCACAATGACCTCGGCGATGCTGTCCACGGAATCGTCGTAGAACTTGCAGATCGTGTCGTAGTGGCGCTTGTCGACAATGCGGCCGATCTCGTCCTTGTTCACGAAGCTACGCCGTGACGGCAGCCCCTCGCACTCACCATTCCTTTTCGACGCGACGAATCTGCTCGTAGAACGCCTCTTCCACCTCCTTCTCGACGAGCACGTAGTCGGGAGACACGCACTGCTGTCCGCCGTTGAAGCAGCGCAGGCACAGAATGCGCTTCGCCGCGAGGTAGAGGTCCGCGTGTTTCGTGACGATCACGGGGTTCTTGCCGCCCAGCTCGAGCGTCACGGGAGTGAGGTGCTTCGCGGCGCCCTCCATCACCACACGACCCACGTTGTGGTTGCCCGTGAAGAAGATGTAGTCGAACTTCTCCTTCAGCAGCGCGGCAGTGGTGTTGCGGTCTCCCTTCTCCTCCGCTCCGATCACCTGCACGATCCTACGAGTGACGCTGCGGCCTCAGTACGACGAGGGATCCATGTACTGACGGAGGAGACGCGTCAGAAGCTTGGCACAGGTGGGAGAGACGTTGGATGGCTTCACGACCGCCACGTTACCGGCAGCAAGAGCCGCGGCGAGCGGCATCACGCCCAGCATGAAGGGATAGTTCCACGTGTCGATGATCAGTGCAACACCGTAGGGCTGAGGAATGAAATAGCCGCGCGAGAAGAGCGTGACGATGCTGCGATTGTAGCAGCGCGGAGTGGACCAAGACGGCAGCTTTCTGATCATTTCGCGGATGTCCGATTTGACGATGGCGATGTCGTAGACGACGCCCTCGAACTCGTTACGGTTCAGATCCGTCTTCATCGCGTCCAGAATCTCCTTCTCGTTCTCTGTCATCATCAACATGAGCTGTTTCAGCTGCGCAATACGCGTGCGAATATCCAGTGTCCTATAAATCAGCAGAAAGAAGGAAAGGCACTTGTGGGTGAAGAAAGACTCTCGCATCTCCTTCACGAGGATCGGTACATCGCACAACGGAACAGGGGCCGTCTTGCCGACGTACTTCCACTGCTTGTCTGGAGTGACCTTCACATCCTTCAAACTAGGGCCTCAGCTATCCTCGCATAACCCTCACATGTTGCTTCTCCGCCACGAGTCAAAGTGGAAAATGCGGTAAATCATCCAAAGAACGGCGAAGCCTCCCACCGTGTACAGACCGCCCAAAACATACGCATTGATCTACTGTTTGAATCGGACAAAAGGGGAGAACTTCGATCATCCTCACAAATTCACAAGTCTTTATGACAACAGCGACGACGTCGTCGATGAAACTCCCTGTCATTCCCCACGGATGTCTTTGAGAAAGCGGAGTGCGTGTCTTTGAGATAGCAGAGTGTGTCTCTAGGAAAGCAGAGTGTCTGTCTTTGAGCACACAGAACACATGGATGTCTTTGAGAAAGTAGAACTTAAGAGTGTCTTTAAAGTAACGGAGAGGGTGTCTTCAAAGGAACAGAGCTGATAACTATAAGCAAACAGAACGAAAAGCAACACTAGAGGGATCGGTACTTGTAGCTCTTCAGATGGACGATGGCGCTGTGCAGCAAGTCCTGGAGCTGGATGACATCCATGTAAATGTCCTCCGCGTAGAGAATGTCGAGACACGATCGGATGACGGACTCTCCGTTGGAGTTCACACGGTTCTTGCACTCCGGAGGGAACGCCACGCTGCTGTTGTAAACGCCGATATAGTACACACGAGCAAACTCGGACACTGTGTTGAAGAAAAACCCTCCCACGTTGGGAGGGGAGTAGGCAATGGCGACACTGCCTGGCAGCATGAAAATGACATTCGCGAAGCCAGACCCTTGTGCACCCATGAGGATATCCGTGGAAAGAAGCGCCCTCACCTGTTCCTTCGGCTGAAGCAGCTCCAGCTTCTTCTCCGCGTACACGTAGTGGTCCTTCTGCGCGTGGAAGAACCTCCGCACTTGCTCCATGTTCGTAATCACTCGTCCGGGAAGATTGCCGTGCACTGCCTCGCGCTGCAGCACAAGAACGTGTGGCGACGTCACTGCCATGCTGGGCAAGGTGAGGCCGTAGTACTTGTAGGAGGCAGCGCGAATCGTGTCGACCTCAGCAACAGACGTGTACACGCCGCCATAGGAGTACGACACGATGCGACCCACCCCAATCTATGCGTGAAGACCATGGAAGGTCGGAACCGCGTGACGGAAGCAGATCATGCCCTCCTTGTCCATCTTGTTCATTTCCTCGAGGAAATAGGGTTTGAATGGGTGTTTTGAGAAGAGGGAGGAAGCCACGTCCAGATAGCTCGTGATCCAGGGATAGATGACGTCACGCTGATACTGAGGGAAGAAGATGGACCGAATGGTTGGGTAGGAGGCCCTGTTGTGGAGGTAGTGGTACACGAAGTTGAACACCTCGGTGAAGTGAGCGATATTGCGGTTGGAATGGAACATCATAATGTACACTCCCTTTTCGTCCACCCAATGGCACTTCGTCAGAGGCTTCCCCCGGCTCTCCGCAAAGTTCCACGCCTTCGACGGAAAGTCTACGGCTCACAACACCCTCAAAGGACGCACTGTCTGGAATGCGCTTCTTGTTCAGATAGCTCTTGTCTTCCGAAAACAGAAAGGTCTTCTTCTCGTAGATGTTGTAGCACACATTGTCCAGAACCATGAGTTTGATCCCGTCCAATCCGTCCACCACGCGTAGCGATGAGTATCCGTCGCCTGTTGGCCCAAACAAGTCTGGAGCGGAGGAATCGTCCCGATACCGCTCCTCTTCCCTTTCAAATCGCTCTCGACGTTGCCCAAATCGAGTACTCCTATTCTTATAACGCAAAAAGCACACCTACCACGAACTGTCACGGAAATCGATAGGCGTCTCCAGACTATCCGTGATATTGCGTCCACTCGCTGATATCGGTCTCGAATGCACCGTCTCTGTGGGTTCGCGGAATGACACGCGCTTTTCTTCATGCGATGCCCTCTTCTGCTCCTTCAAGTCATGTGGAATCCTATCCATCAGGAAAGGGGAAGACATGTACTGATTCGCGCACTGACTCAGAATCCTCACATTCAGGGCAAAGCCGATAACGATAAGAGCGAATAGGCATGAATAGTAGAGGGTTAGGGAATTGTGTTTCATGAATGTGGTGACGCAATCCGTCCAAAAGGGGTTGGGAATGGAGAGAAGAGGGAGTTCTCCTTCGATTCAGACGGATTCCACGCATCATCAGTTATCGCACTTCTTCCTCGAAGTGCCACTCCCATTCGCTCTCCGCTCTTCCCGTTGCAACGAAGCGAAATCCTGGTGATGCAATCCGGGCTCACCAAGAAAACGGCGTAAACCCATTCCGCTCAGAGCATTCACAACGAATCCAGTGCTTATCTAATGAATCTTGCTCCGTTTTTCTTGTTTGAGCAATACGGTAATTACCGCGGTGAATCGTAGAAAGAGGGAAATAGGGAAATGGGAATGGAAGAGACACATTATCTTTTGATAAACCTTGCCTGTATTGCTGACAATGCTCCGCCTTACTAAGAACGTTGCCCTCCCCACCCTGAGATGCTTCTCTTCTCGCGTCACCATCGACAACATCAACCAGAAGATCAGAACCGCTGACTACGCCGTGAGAGGTGAGGTCGTCATTCGCGCTATGGAGATCGACAAGGAGATGAAGCAGGGAAAGAAGTTCCCCTTCGACTCCCTCCTCTACTGCAACGTCGGTAACCCTCAGGCCATCAAGCAGAAGCCCATCACCTTCCTGAGAGAGGTGCTGTGCATCACCTCCTGGCCCGAGGTGGCTGAGAAGCACCCCGAGATGTTCCACCCCGATGCCATCCAGAGAGCCAAGGAGCTGCTGGCTGCCAACCCCGGTGGTTCTGGCGCTTACTCTAACACTGCCGGTGTGGGCAAGGTCTGCGAGGATGTGGCCGCGTACATCTCCAAGCGCGACGGCTTCCCTTGCGATCCCAAGAACATCTTCCTGACGAACGGTGCCTCCCAGGCCATTCAGGATACCCTGAAGCTGCTGATTGACAAGCCGACGGACTGCATCCTGATCCCCATTCCCCAGTACCCTCTGTACTCGGCCTCCATCCACATCTTCGGCGGCCAGTACGAGCCGTACTACCTGAAGGAGGAGAAGGACTGGGCTCTGGACCCCGCTGACATCGAGAAGAGCATCAAGAGCGCTCGCGCGAAGGGTCTGACGGTGAAGGCCATCGCCGCCGTGAACCCCGGCAACCCCACGGGCAAGTGCTTCACCCGCGAGAACATCGAGGACATCTGCAAGATCTGCGCCCGCGAGAACATCGTGATCCTGGCCGATGAGGTGTACCAGGAGAACATCTACCGCCCTGGCGACAAGTTCGTGTCCTTCAAGAAGGTGATGTCCGAGCTGAAGCTCGACTGCCAGCTGGTGTCCTTCCACTCCACCTCCAAGGGCTACTGGGGTGAGTGCGGTCGCCGCGGCGGTTACCTCGAGATGGTGAACTTCCCCGAGGACGTGCGCGCTGAGCTGTACAAGCTGCTGTCCATCTGCTGCTGCTCGAACGTGGACGGTCAGTACACCATGGACGTGATGATCAACCCTCCCAAGCCCGGTGACGCCTCCTACGAGCTGTTCCAGAAGGAGAAGAACGGCATTCTGGACTCCCTGAAGGTGCGTGCCAAGAAGCTGTCCACCGCTCTGAACAAGCTCGACGGCGTGTCCTGCCTGTCCGTGGATGGTGCTCTGTACACCTACTTCAGACTGACGATGCCTCCCAAGGCCATCGCTGCCGCCAAGAAGATGGGCAAGGCTGCCGATGCCATGTACTGCATGGATCTGCTGAACGAGGCTGGTGTGGTCTGCGTGCCCGGTTCCGGCTTCGGTCAGGAGGAGGGTACCTACCACGTGCGCTCCACCATTCTGCCTCCTGAGAACGAGATCGATCAGGTCGTCGAGAGAATGAACAACTTCCACAAGAAGTGGATGGCCAAGTACAACTAAACCGTTCTTGTGAAATAGTCTATCGTGGGGTGTTTGTTGTAGTTAAGTGATGTGTTTGAGCATTGAAGCCACATTGTGTTTACTGAGCGGTGTCTCTTCATGAATCATGATCCTTCGGTCCTGTCAACACTCTCCGAGACAGAAGAGGCGCTCCTGACGGGCATCACCAGCTACGAACTGGAGGAGCAGGAACGAGCGCTCATTCGATACAGAGAATGGGTCCAGAAACAGTACGAAAACAAAAAGGAAGAGGAATACCCCTCCGTCGCCGATCAGGTGTTCCATATCCTCCAATCCTTCTTTGGCGGAAAGAGGGAGTACGAGGTGATCGGATTCGTCAAACTGACCGACATTGTTCTCGACTATCCCAAGATCATCGCGGGGAAGCTCCCCCTCATCGTGTCTCTGCTCATTGAGGTCGTTCGTGGCGATATCACGAGTAACATGGTGTTTCCGTTAGTGAAAGTGGTAATTGGATTGGAGTATCATATTTAGGTGATTCGTCACTTGTTCGACATGTACCCGACATCCGTCATCTCCGTCGTCGATCCTCTCTACGATCTGTGTGTCTATCGCATCCGGGTGTCGTCCTTTCCTCCCGATATTGTTCTCTCCTTACGCGTTTTGATCATCCTGATGGAAACGTCTCCATCCGCCTTTACAGCACAGAGTCTCGCGCAGTTCCCTACGTTTCTTCTGCCGTTCCTGATTTCGGACAAGCCGTCACTCAGTCAGCCCGCGTACGAATTGCTCTCTGACATCATTCAGGACCAGCAGTCGAAGCACGCTCTTAATGGAATCGCTCATCTCTATTCCTCCTTTGCGTCCATATTCACCCCCTTCATCTCGTCCCTTCCCTCCCTGTCCATTTCGGACATCATATCGCAGTGTGCGCGGAATCAGCCCTTCTCCAAAACTCCCACCTCTCCGTATCTGAACTCTTCCCACTCCTCGCTCTCCATCGAAGCACACATGAACACGCCCGGAGGCATCGTCCTCCTCGCTCGGGCGTTTCTTCGCATCCTCGCCGTGTTTGTGCGAAACGCCGCGGACGGCGTCGCGAGTGCCCTGGAGTCCATCGCACGCATCGCCGTGCAGTGCGTGTGTCTCGAAGACACGCTGGTTCGATATGAGGTGATGAGTGGGTGTGAGTCACTGCCGTGACCCATAGACGTGATCGCTGCCTTTCTCCAAGCCAGAGAAACCAATGCCGCCATCCCACCTATCATCGACTCCTTTCGCTTCATCTCGCTCCTTCTCTCCTTCCTCTCCATCCCCGCCATCCAGCTGCGCGCCCTCGTCGTGCTCTCCCTCGCGTTTCCCTCCACCACGCTTCTCTCCTCAACGCAGCGCATCGTGAACTCCCTCCACTCCTGTCTCACCTCTCTGCTTCGCTCTTGCGTCTCCATTATCTCTAGCAATCCCGCGCTCTCCAAAGAAGCACTCACGCCCTTGACACTCCTTCTACCCCACATTCCACAATTGGAGGCCTTTTTGGTGCGAGAGAGTCTCACCGTCCTTCTCCCACGAATCCGTTACCCTTAGATTCTCTCCCTCCCGCTGAGCGTTTCCCTCGTTGACAGTTATGTCACCGCCATCGTCACTTTTCCCGCCAACTCATACCTCTCCGAAGCACTGGCGTGCAAAATCGGCGCTGTTTTGGACCCTCTGAAGAAACACGTTCCTCCGTTCCTGAGCTCGAACCCTCTCTTTGCCGCCTTTTTGCAGTCTCCAGCGTCGTCTCCGACCACGCTCACGTCGCTCTGGGAACTCAACGAGGGGTAGTCCACGTGCGTTGGGGTAACCCACAGATTTGACCACATCGAGGAGACGGAGCAGGCGATGAACACGCTGCACTGCCTGCTCTTCTCGCCGTTGGAACACACGCACTGCGTGGACTGGCTGTTTGAGTGCGTGGCAGTGTATGTCGGACATGACTCGACCACCGTGACGACGCTCGCCCTCCTCGTCCTCATCAAGTACCTTCCGTCTCTGTCGCTGGACGGGCGTCGCGCCTCCTTCCTTCTGAAACGGCTTTTCGCGATCGTCGCGTCGTCCTGCGACTCCACGCTTCGCTACCTGGTGGCGTGCGTCTTCTCGAAGCTGCAGAACGCGAGTGTGACGATCGTGCCTCGATGTCCGGATTGTTGATCCATAGGGGGAGTATTGGATGCATCTGTCCTCATTGCTGTCACCCATGGATACGGTCACCGTTCCTCTTCTCACCTCCTTTCTCTCCTCCTCCTCGCTCTTCCTCCCCACGCTTCACGCCCTCGTGCTCCAGGCGCTCGATTCGTACTTGTCCTCGCTCCTCGCCTCCGACCAGAAACACGCCCTGCTCGTGATCGCCGCGTGCTTTCAGGACTGTCCCTTTCTCCTGGAGGACATCGCGGAGTACGTGTTCGACAGTCTGTGCTCCACCCTAACCACAGCGTCCTCTCCGATCACCCTCTTCCACACGCTCACGCAGCTCTGCATTCCGCAGTCGTCGTTCCTCCAGCGCTTCAAGAGCAGCGTGTTTGCTCAGGCGGTGACCCTTCTCTGTCAGTTCGGCCTCTTCACACAGCCCTCCGCGTCGCTCAACACCCACGCGCAGCAGGTGAAGTGGTTCAAGAGCGAGGAGGGTCAGACGGTCGTTGTTCTCGTGGAGTTCGTTCACCAATTCATCGAAACGGCCGGGTCGCCCTTCGCTGCACGCCTCACCTCTAGCTACTTCACCGTGTTCGACGACTTCCCACAACTCGCTCGCGTGCTGCTCTTCTTCGCCCACCTCAACTACCCTTCCTCGTCTTCGTCCTCCTTCCTCTCCGCCCTTACGCGGAAGCACATTGAGTCCGTCGGCGTCTCCGCCTCCGACACCTTCCCCAACGTCAAGCAGACGGTCAGCGAGGCGATTCGGCACTTGTCGCACATGAAGGTGCTGAAGCGATGCGAGTACGTGTACTTCGACGCCAAGAGCGCCAGCCTCGTCCAGATGAACACGCACTGGCAGCTGCGCCTCTCGCGCAACTACACGCTCTCCCTCGAGACACTGGGCTCGTTCGGAGAGCGAGTCGCCAGTCTTCTCAACGACGTGATGAGCGTCGGAGGCAACGCGCCGCTGCTCGCCTTGTATGTCTGGAAGTGAGGGGTGAGGGGTAGCAACTGTGCGTCGGAAGTCTTCTTCCAGAACGACATCCAGTACGTCACGTATCTGCGCGTGATCGACCGGCTGAAGAAGAAGAGGTCACACGACGTCACCGATACAGCGATCTTCCTGAGGGACACGAAGGAGGTGTGTGTGGCGAGTGGGAGTCACACGTAGCAAATCGCAGAGCTGTGTTTGCAACGCGTTCTCGCCGTGGGAAGGAACGACGACCAGATCGTGTTGTTGCAGATTTGGCGGGAGCTCCTTGGAGGAGAACCGTCATTGTCCAAATTTCAGGAATCTTTCAAATCTAGGGATTATTCCGTCGTGAAGAAACTCCTCCAGTCGCTGGCCTCTTCTCTAAAACAGAGGGCGTTTCACCCGCACTTCGTCACCTTCCTGCTCTCCTTCTTCTCCTTCGTGATCGACAAGTACTCCGCCTTCATCACCACCGAACTCTCCGTTCTCTTCCGCTCGGTTCTTCTGTACTGGAAGTCCAACCTGGAGGACGTTCTTCTCTTCGTGAAGAACTGCGCGTCTCTGCTCCCCTTCTCTGACGCGTACTCCATCATCCTCCAACAGATCCTCTTCGGCTTCTACGACGACCACGCCTTCAACACCACCGAGATCTCCATGGTAACGCTGTCGGCGCTCTCTCACTCGCAGGTCCTTCTTCACCTCCAGCAAGTCGCAGCGACGCTCCAGCTCCATCTTCCTCTCCTTCTCCCCGCGCTGCGCTTCCTCCTGCAGAGACAAACCTCCTTCCCTCCGATCCAACTCCTCACGCTCAACCTCGTCAAGGAAATCGTGTTTCGCGTCGATGTCTCCTCCTACGTCACGCTCCTCGTTGCCTGGCTCGACGATCTCCTCTTTGCGTGTCCCACCTTCACGGAAGAATGCGTCGATTTGGTCTGTCTTCTCGCCGCTAAGATCAACAACGCCTCGGCGGCTTCCTCCAAAACCGTGTCCATTGCCATTTCAAATCGGTGTTACATCGTGGGCGATGGACAGTTCCAATCCAACCCTCCAGAAAACGGTCCGATTTCAGTCGATTTCTTGAAGGAGGACGAGTGTCTTCTGTACGCGTCGCCGAACACAGCAGCAGAATCCACGCCGTCCGTCGACTCGCTGGCCTTTCTCTCCAACATACAGCTGGCCACCGCGTCGGCACGAAACGTCCTTCTTCTGAGCGAAGAGTCGCAGAACTCCTACTGTCTGCCTCCGTTGAATCGTAAGCCTTCGACGAATCCGCCGTACCAATTCCCATTGTTCGACGCCGCGTCCCCTCTCCCTCAATCGCCGTCGTTCCAAGCCCTGTTGCGACTCGTGAACCACACGTCCGCGTTCCTCTTCTCGCACCATAAGCAACACGTCACCCTCGCCGTCGTGAAGAAGGCGGTACGTTCTTCCTCTCCATCTCACGCCCAGCTGTTCTCCTACCCCACGCTCATCTCCGTCCACTACACGAGTCACATCACCGACGCCATGCGTTCCCTGCGCGTTCTCCGCCAAGTCTCCGAACCGCTGCTGTCGCCACAGCCCGCGTTCGCCTCTCCACGAACCCTCGACGAGGCGAACGACGACCAGGACTCAGTGCAGCTGGACGTTGTGTTGGACTCCGTGACCCACCACCTGCAACAGTGCTCCGAACTGCGCTCCGACGTACGCGTCGCCCGTCGCCCTCATCTCGTAGAAGGACGCCACGCGCTGGAACGAGGTCCTCATCGCACAGATCGTCGGCTACGTGCTCCGCTCGCAGATCTTCGTTCACACCTCCTTCGCCAAGGAAGTCGCTCTCTTCAACTCCTCGCTCTTCGTCTCCACGTTCGCTGCCTTCTGGTTCGCGCTCGACACGTCGCAGCGCGCCTCCTTCGCCAAGGCGCTGTCCCGTTCCGTCGCGACGCACTCGCTGGTGAGCGTGACGCTGCTGACGATGGAGATGATCGTTCGTGAGTTCGATCCCTGCTGCCTGCTCTCTTCCTCCGTGTCGCCTCTGTCGCTCTCTCATTCCATCCACTACGCCACCTCCCTCCACTTCGAGGCCTCCACGCTCCGTCTCCTCAACTCTCTCTCCCTCCAACACGAGGTCGCCAACTCCTCCATTTGCGACGACATCGCGCTCCTATCCGCGCGCACGCGCAACCCCGCCGTGCTCTCCAGCATCTACTTCTTCGCCGAAGCCGTTAAACCGAACGACACAATACAGTCCTTCTGGAGTGTGGTGGAGGACCGCTGTCTGCTGTCGCTCGGGGAGTGGAAGGAAGTGAAGGAACCGCTGGTGGAGAACTCGCTGCAGCGCAGGTGCGCGGTGGAGTTCAAGCGGAATCACTACCGACGCGTTCTGGAGTTGACGCAAAACCAAAATGACGACGTTTTGCGGCAGTACAGAATCTGCGCGTTTTTGGTGCAGGAGCGATATCAGGAGATGAACGAGGAATTCCAAAAGTGGGGAGTTATTCCCTCTCCCCAAATCGGCCCGATTTTCTCCGAGTTGGAACAAGTGCGTTTCTATTTGTTCTCTCTTGCCTCCTCGTTGCACCTTCTCTCCCAGAACCGAATCGCCGACGCGCAACACAAAGCCAGCGAAATGCACTCTCTCTTCCTCCACCATTATCTGGACGAATTGCGCCATTCCCGAAACACGCTGCCGCCGGTAAACCTTCCTCTTGTGGTTCTCCGCCAGTTTGCTCTGTTCCTTCACGATTGGCACCATTACTCCTCCTCCCTGCTTCACGCGTGCTTGGCGGGCACCGAGGACGTGCAGAAATGGTCGCTGATTCTGCCATTCCAAAAGATCATCCAGTACTCACAGCAACTCCTCCAGGTCCCTGAGGTCAGAGAGAACGCGAGTGCTTGCACACCTCGTTCTTCTCGCTTCCGTCTGCTGCTGGCGGCACACCAGTACCAGCAGGATCCTGCGGCGGCGTGTGCGGTGGTGGAGGAGGTGAAGCGCGATGCGGAGCGGATGGCGGCTCGCGTGGGTGCGAGCGATGCGAGTGAGTGGAGTCGAGTACGCACGCAGGCGTGTGTGCAGGAGCTGGAGTGGAAACGGTTAAGTGTGGAGTTGGGGGAAACGGAGTGGAAACGAGGAACCGTGGAGTTGGAGAAGATGGTGGAGGAGGTGGAGTCGTTGTACCCGTGCGACGCGCTGTTTAGGGGATATATGATGCTCGATGACCTCTTTCAATCGGTCTTGTCGCAAACCCCCGACAAAGAGCCCCTTCAACTCACATCCCTTCAAGTCCTCGTGTCCGCGCTGAACTGTCTCCCCACACACGGCTCCGTCTCTCACATCACTCTCCTCTATCACCTCCTTAACACCATCAACTCACTGTCCCACCACGCTCCTCTCTATCTCATCCACGCGCTCGCCATTGACTTGTGGAGGCCGGTTCTTCCCGTTCTGGTTCACTCCTTCATTCGACGCGACGCGCTGTGGGGGCCCCACTCTTTTCAGAGCGAGTTCTACGCCCAACTCATCCGCTTCCTTTCCTCCGAAAGCACCATCGCTTCTCGCATTGTGCTTGCTCTGCTGGAAGAAGGAACAGAGCCGTGGTCCGACGAGCTGATCGCCGACTTCTCCACCAAGTACACACGGCTGCTGAAGGATGCGATCGCGGTGCGAACGGAGCTACTCCGCGTCAGAGAGAGCAAGTTCTGTCGTCTGTACGAACTGGTGCGCCGCTTCCAGAACGGTGCGCCCGCTCCCTCGCTCCTCGCCGACTTCAAGACAGTTCTCTCCAGCCCGGACACCGTTCTGTTTGTCGGCTTGAATGACCTGTAGTGTTCTCTTGACGCCTTCGTGGCTAGTGAACTGGGTGGAGAGGTGGGGAGCACACTGGACGGCGAGGTGAACAACGGGGTGAATAACGAGGTGAACAGCAAAGTGAACAGCACACTGGATGGAGAGGTGAACAGCAAAGCAGACAGCAAAGTGGACAATGACATCACCGAGCAGTCGTTTTTCCGAGCATGTGAACGAATTCTCCTGTGCGCAGAGCGACAAGGCGTGCTGCTGGGGAACGTGAGTCACGTGCTGGAGCGGTTGCAGTCCTCCGACCTCGTCCTTCCCATCGCCTCCAACGCAGCGCCCATCGCCTCGTTCGACCACCACCTTCGCGTGTGGTGCTCCTCTCCCTTGTCCTCCTTCGTCTTCACTGTCCACCACGCCTCCTCCTCCTCCTTTCTGCTGCTTCCCGCCTCTCCCGCCTCTCTCCACGCCTGCCGGCTTCTGGGCCTTCTCGCCTCGATCGTCGACGACGCGCCGTTTCGAGGCATTCCAGCAATCCTGCCGATTTCGAGCGATGTGATGATCACGGCGTACGATGCCTCGTTCGCTCCGCTTCGTTCTGTGATGGAGAATGCTCGCAAAACGATCCGTTTGTGGAACTCCAAAACGCACGCTCTTTCTGAAGAGGTCGATGACATGCAGGACACAATTCGGTTCTATTTGTGGCAGACCTGTTCCTCCAGCGATCAGTGGTTGGAGTGCCAAATCAGCCTTCTTCAGAACCTTTCCTGCCGCGTTCTCGACGCGTTCGTGTTGGGCATGGGCGAGGTGAGTCCACAGACGTTAATACTCCACAAGGAGAATTGTGCGTGTTGAGTGGAGAGTTCATGTGTAGTTGTAGTTCGGTTCGGCACGTTGGAATCTGTTCTTCGCAACGAGACGGGACGGTTGGTTGTGCCAGAGGCGGTGCGAAGAGCGTTGGTGGTGGGAGGCGATCTGTGGATCCAGAGAAAGTGGAAGGAGATGGCGCAGCGTGTGGTGAAGAAGCAAGATTTGGTGTTTGACGCGATTCGATGTGAGCGATGCGATGGCTGCTGCTGTGACGGAAGTTGGGAACGGAGTCGGCAGGAGAATGAAGATCTTGTTGCGATGGTGAAAGAACGCCTGCTTCAAACCCCCGACGAGGCGGTTCAAGGAATTCGTTTTGTACAACAAATGACCTTTTAGGAGTGTTTAAATGCGCTCTTTGCATCCTTCTTGTTTAACGAATCGACGAGAGAGCAACACTGACAGATTTTCTACTCCTTACCCCTCGAATCCACAATCACTTGACTGCATGGATATCCGCACTTCTCGCAATAGTGGGCAACGGGCCGCTTCACGCTGCACTTGGGGGACAGCGCAAACCAGTCTGTTCTTCATCAACCCTGATTACCCTCACCACTGCTGTTTATCACGTTGGCTACCACTTCGGGACGGATGAGTTGGGCTTGGGACAAGAATTGTCTCACTAGCACCTTACGCATTCCAAGCACGCCTACTGTTCCCGCGATAACCATATTTGCTATATGTGCATTCCACGGAGAAATAAACGAGCTTTTTGAAATGAGCGTACAGCACGATCTCCTTCTGGTAGCACAATCTACACTGAAAGGAACACAACAACCATACCGAAGCGGCTTGCACCTCGGCACGATCTTCTTGAGCTGACTCTCTTCCGAAGAGGGCGCCGCTGCATCCTCAGCGTATGATTGACGGGTCAGTCGGCTAATGTCGCCACGGAACACGTTCATGATGACTATGGAGTGAGTGAGACAGCAGAAAGTCACCCGTTTCCGCGTTATCATCCGCATTGTGACCCGTGGCGATCAAATCAGCGTGTGTCCTCTCCGCTCCAATGTTCAATGCTTGACGACGAAATACACCACAGTAGCTGCAAGCCTTCGTGTAGCCCTTGTCATCACACGTCTGCTTCACGATTTCGTCCATTGTATATCCGAATAGATCCTACTAATGATTGTCAACGCTATCACACACTTTGTAACTGATAATCTCGAGAGGAAGACCATAGTCGATTGCGTTCTGTTTCACCGTAACCAACGAGTCGTCTCGATAGCCGACAATGCCCTCGTCAATGGAAAGCAAATACAAGTCGAGTCCGTAGTTGTACCGCTTGTTCAGTGTTGAAAGCACGTACGCAAGGGTTGTACTGTCTACAAGCGATGAGAAAGAGCGAATATGCAGAATCAAATCCTACCCTTCCCGCCAGAAGCGCCAATCGCCACTCTTTGCCCTTTCCGAAACATCCTGTCTTTCACGATCGTTTCGTGAACTTCTGTCTCGAACAACTGAAAGAAGCACTCCTTACACACAAACTGGCCCGTCTTTGGCCGTTTGATCATTGCCTACACTCTGAGTAGAATAGTGAATGTCAACGCCTCGTTGCTTGCAGCGGTCGCAAAGATGCCTCGGCATGGAACGATCTTTCTGAAGGAAACAGTCAAAAGGAATTACTTGTTTCTAGAAGCAACTGCAGGGAGTCGAATGACGGGTCGCTGCACCTGTGGTATTGAGCCGGCTTCCTTCTGTGTCTCTGGAGGAGCTGGTTTACTGATTTGCTTTGGAGGTGGTGCAGTGCTCCTCTTCGGAGGCTGAGCGCTATTCTTCTTCTGAACGGGCTGATTGCTTGTTGGGGCATTCACCACCTTGATTGTAACGGGGACTGCTTGCTTTTCATTCTTGGGAGGTTGGTTGTCGTTCTTCCTCTGAATGGGCGGATTGCTGTTCTTCTTCTGATTGGGTCGATTATCACTCTTCTTCTTATTTGGCTGAATCTCAGCTTTCTTCTGACTCGATTGATTATCCACTTTCTTCTGATTTGACTGACTCTCCACTTTCTTCTGATTCGACTGATTGTCACTCTTCTGACTCTCAGCCTTCTTCAAAACAGTCGTCGCATTCGCAGCCACAGCCGAAGCAGGCGCCACCACCTTGATGTTTGAAGCGGGTGATTCGGAAGCCTTCTTCTCTTTTGCCACCTTCTTCTTCGCTTTCCTTCGCTTCTTAACATCCTGCTTCCTCTTCTTTGCCCGCGTGGTCAATTCGTTACCGATCTTGTTGCGAATAAGGGTGAAGAACGACTCGTGCGTAGAGCTGGTCTTCAGTTCTGTGTCTTCATCGGGCAACTCTAAGGGCTTGAATTGCTTCTCACCGCTGTCATCACCATTGTCCACGTACTTCTCCTATTTGCTCACTACAGAACGCATACACTACGGATTCCTTCTTTAGAAAGTCAAGATAGTCGGGATCCGTCTCGATTGTGTTCAATGTGCTCTTGTTTGATATGTACTCCCACTTCTGATACGAAGCGATCATCACTGAGATTTTGCCTAGGAATCAGAGCCAAGAACCACAGCGACTCTCAGAACCAGGAACCGTGCTTCGATCCAGCTTTGTCACAAATTCGTTCATGCGGTCGACGGACTGGAATCGCAAATAGCACCTTGAATAGGGAAGAGAACTACAGATCACAGCAACCTCTCATGTTTACAAGAGTTTTCCTTGAACATAGTACAGAAGCGTAAAGTCCTGCATGCAAGAGAAGCCCGCATGCTCCAGAATCACGAGAAGCTCCTCTTTTGTCATGATGGGCGGGAGCAGACGAACGACCACTTTCGTGTTGATGTTGTTCGACGGTCTGCTCATTCGGCTCTGCTTTCTGGACCGAAATCGATCCCAAGGCGCTGTCCGCAAATCCTCCCGATTTTGTCCGGTGGTTTCATCCGCTCGTACCATTCATTCTTTTCTTGACAGAGGTTGCGTTCCCTTCGCAGTGGAGATGCGGTACAGCCGGAAGAGCTCTGGATAGGGAGATGGCGCTTCGTGAACTCCTCCTTGTAAGTAGTTGTGTCTTGTGTCAAGCACTTTGAAATCTGATCTCGGTAATCAACCACACCGGGGTCTTTCATGCGAGTGCGAGAGAGCCGTTCGTGATATTAGCATGGAGTTGTAATTCCCATTTGAGCCTCAGTTTTTGGGGCTCTTCGTTGGGATCCATTTATTTCATGTCAGTCCACTTACACACATTGTAGATCCAGTGTTCTTTTGCTGTTGTTGCGTTCCTCTCTTTGTTCCAACAAACACACCACTTTGCGTTCTGAGAATTGAACTGAATGTACAGCTGGAGCAGCTCCGGACTGGTTCTAGCCTTCACCGTGCTCAACGCCCTCACCAAGTGGGCTTGGTCCACCACACTCGCGTTGATATTGTCATCGAGAGTCATCATGCACGCCTCAGTGCAAACAGCAGCCAGCTCGGCGCCACTGTACCCTTCCGTCCGCCTCGCAATCTCGTCCGTATCGATATCGTCTGACAGAGGCACGTGGCTCAGGTGGACCCTCAGAATCTTCGCTCGCGCCTCAACATCGGGAAGCCCAAGGAAGATGTGCGTGTCCAGACGTCCAGGACGCAGCAGTGCCGGATCCAACAAATCGGGACGGTTGGTGGCGGCAATCACCAGGACGCGCCGTAGCGCGTGAATTCCGTCCAACTCTGTCAGGAACTGACTCACCACTCTCTCCGTCACGCCGCTCGTGTTGCCTCTCGCGCTCTACCCATCACGCCTTCCATCCAGCACCACGGCAAACGCATCAATCTCATCGAAGAAGATGACGCACGGACTGCTCAGCCTCGCTCTCCTGAACACCGTAGCCACGGCCTGCTCACTCTCTCCCACATACTTCGAGTACAGCTCCGGACCCTTTACCGAGATGAAGTTCATATTTGCCTCCGTCGCCACCGCCTTCGCCAGCAGCGTCTTCGAGCAGCCAGGCGGTCCATAGAGCAGCACGCCCTTCGGCGGCGTGATGTTGAAGCGCTGGAGCTTGTCCGCGTAGAGCATCGGCCACTCGATCAGCTCCTTCATCTTCGCCTTCACCGCCTCCAGACCGCCGATGTCGCTCCAGTGAACCTACAGTTGAGAGACGCACACACGCGTACGTGCGGGATGGTTGCTGTGACCTCGCGCAGCGCCGAGGGCCGCACGCGCGGGATCGCCGCCTTCACCGCCTCGGGCGTGCTAGGGGTCAATCATGGATGAAACGCCCACATCACGAGGGAGGTCTGCACGTCGGAATCCGTGTCCATCAGAGACAGCGAAGCCTCCGTGAGGAGGAGGCGCAGATCGGCTCCCGTGAAACCGTTCGTGTGCGTGGCCACGAAGTCAATGTCCTCAGCCGACAGCGCGTGCGGCAGCGAGGACAGTAATACCTCCAAAATCTCCCGCTTTTCTGGAATCGTCGGCACCTCGATCTCGATCTCGCGATCGAAGCGTCCCGGACGCCGCAGTCCGGGATCGAGCCCGTTGGGTCGGTTGGTGGCGCCGATCACCACCACGCCCTCCTCGAGCTCGTCGAACAGACTCAGCAGAAGAGAACACAGTCGCGTGCTGTTGGCGCCGGCGTTCTCGCGCGGCGGGCACAACGCGTCGACCTCGTCGAGGAATAGAATGGAGGGGGCCCCCTCGCGTGCGCGCGTGAAGAGATCGGTAAGTTGCTTTTCGCTATCGCCCAAGTACTGCGACAACAGCGACGCCACGTTCGTCGTGAAGAAGGATAAGTGAAACGCCTCCACGAAGGAGCGCACCAAGAGAGTCTTTCCGGAGCCTGGAGGACCGAAGAGGAGGACGCCCTTGGGCGGTTTGATGTGGAAGGAGGTGGATTTGAAGAAGAGAGAGGAATGCAGGATTTCGCGAAGATCCTGAATGGGCTTCTTGAGGCCGCCCACGCGCTTGTTGAGGAGGGAGAGGGAATCGGGAGAGAAGGAGGGAGCCGGAGAGGACTGAGGAGCGGAGGGCGTGGGAGCATCATCCTCGTACTGGAGGCTGATCTGCGTCTTGTGTGTGATCGTGCCGAAGTACAGAGGCGCCGGTTCCGATTCGGGGGGAAGAGAGGGGAAGTCGACGCTCGTCACAATCCCGCGAATCGTAAGCTTCAATTGACAAAATCGCACAACCAATACTCCCATATACGTGAATAGAACACTTTGGCCTTTGAGGACAGTGGTTTGCAGGAACTTGGAGGAAACGGCACTAATGAAATGGTGGTTGCTGTTCGAGTTCGAGTGGTCCGTGTTGAAGCGGTCCAGATCACTGCGTTTGCAGTGCAACTAGCAGTGAGGAGGGACAATGAGGGATACAGCCATCGTTACACGAGATGCATCCAGCAGATACGAATTCGGCGTCATCCGAAATACAACCACGGGAATGGCGTCCATCGTTGGCGAAAGGCACCGGAACAGCGACTCCGAGCACAAGACCTCGCTCTCCTTCAATGTCTTGGAGAACTGGGCACGAGCAGCTATACTAAAGGAGCAAAACAGAGGGTACTGCAAAACACGCGGCTGTTGTTCCTCTCGGTTTGAATAATCACAATGTCCTCGTAAGTCAGCCCGCATCGAATCATCGCATTCTTCGAAACCCACACTGTCGGCTGAATCCCCATTCCCACAGATGAACTGTTCATGTTTGCCGTTCCAGAGAAGGACATCGCGACCCTATCCGATTTGAGAACGGGAGCTGGTGCATTCTTCTGGGGATTGCCTTTGGACGCCTGCGGCTTGGCTCCAGTGGATCCGCTCTTCTTCTTATTCTCGTTCTTGGGAGGCATTTCTCTGACCCCGTCGTGGGAAACAAGAATGTGACCCCTCTTCGTCACCAGAGAACCTCCCAGTTGTCCACATTCAGACAAACACAATGCTCGTCAAAGGAGCGCGATCATTCTTCTGTCAGGAGTGATGAGTAAGTATTACCAAAATGCTTACAGTCTCTATCTGAAAGACATACAAGGCGAAAACGGGCCCGTTGCGAACCCCTCCGCCTGTTGTATGTCGATGTGTCCTCCAGAAGAGTCGATGACCCGAATTCAGAACACGCAAGGGGCTGAGTACATTGGCCTTGTGTTTCGTCGTGACTCCGTAGTTTTGCCGAATTAGAGCAGCAGGACCGGGTTCACTTCTTGGAGGGAGTCGGTCCATATACGATCGACGAGGACACGGGAAAGCAGCTCAATCAGAATGAAACGCTCGTCAAGGTGTATGTTCGTTCAAACGATCAGGAAGTGAAGAACGCATCGATCCTGCGGTATAGACATGCAACGAAAATGAAGTGTAGACCTCCAGCTATCCTGGAGAAGACAGTCCTCTTCTTGCTCCACCACTGTCTCCGTGTCGTGGACACAGAGGATCCGCGACTGAAGTAGTGTCATTGCTGTGCGGTTATGACTAGAAATCGAGTGGTTTCCTTCTCCTCCGTGTACGCGTTCATTCACGACCGACTGAAGATGGTGCACCGCGATTCCATCTGGCAGGGCTCTGACTGTTATTGTCCGTTCTCTTGTGCGCCGTCATTCGATAGACCAGATCGACATCCTCATTCGCATTCACGAGTACATGCTCCGCTTCATGATTCTGGCCACACATTACTGCTTCTTCGACACGGACTTCTTCTCCTCGCGCAACAAATCGCTGGGCAGCTGGTTTGCCAAACTCGTCGAGTTTTACGTCATTGCAATAAACAAGGGTATTTGTGCACTCACCGTCTGAGCCGCAGAACGGTACGACTGTCTGACGAACTGCGCGGAGTTCATGGCGTACTACATCATCTACTCCAACAACCTCCGCGAGTGCGCCAAGAACGACCGTGTATGCGCCATGCCAGAAATCCTCACGAAAAGATGACCTTCTCCAGCACGGTGTCGAAGGCGCAGCTGATGGTCCGCACGATCCGCGGCCACTGGAACGAGGCGGTGCGCGCGAAGAATGAGAAGTTGCTGGGTACGGTGATGCGGATGATTGACTGCAAGGAGGTGAGAGAGAGGAAGGAGTGTTATGTGCAGCGTCGCGACGTGGTGGGACTGAAGGCGTGCTTCGAGCAGCTGCCGCCGCTGCCGGTGATTCTCTTCTTCTACGACGAGATGAAGGCGAGTGGGTGACGGGTGAGTGTGTCAGGGGTAGTTCGGTGTGACGGCTGCCAGCTGGTGAGTCTGATGAACCGCGGCGTGAACGTGACGGGCGTGGTGGAGAAGGCGGCGAACTACCTGCTGTGCAACGAGGACGAGGTGAAGGCGGTGCTGAAGGAGTACGCGATGGACTACAACGAGGAGACGAAGGAGGTTGTTCTGGTGAGTGGTGGTGGTGTGTGTAACGTGAAGAGAGCGCCCTTCAAGGCGAAGTACTGCGAGTTCAAAGTGTCATACGCGCTGATCCAGCACAAATTGGAGTACGGCTTGTGTGTTTGCGTCATCGCACAGCTCCTTCTCGCTCGAGGACATCGTGTTCGGCGCCTCGCTCGAGTTCCCCGCGGACACCGCCTCGCTCCTCCAGCACGCCTTCAAGTATCCCATTCCTCAGCCACTGGCGCCCAACGCGATCGCTGTGGAGGAGCGCGAGCTGGGCGCCAGCGACACCACCCCGCAACTCTCGTCGTATTTCAATGTGAAGGCGGGAGGGGTGAGCGAGAAGGAGTCAGGAGGGCGTGTGACCAAGTCGGTGAATGAGGGTGTTTTAGCGGGTGGGTCGTTCAATGCTTCAGTGAGTGGATTGGTCAACGCTTCAGTGAGTGGATTGGTCAACGCTTCAGCGAGTGGGTCTGTTGAGAGCGCTTCTGGTGGTGGGTTGTTCGGCAATGCTTCTGGTGGGTTGTTCGGCAGTGCTGCAGCGAGTGGGTCGTCCAGCCACGCAACGAATGGGCTGTTCAACAACCACGTAACGAACGGACAACCGAGCAACCCCCCAGCACGAACCCAAACGGATATAAACAACGAACTCCTTGCCTCTGACGACGAACTGCACTCCGCTCCCACCCCAGATGGACTTCGCGGAGACGACGCGAATACTCCCGCGCAGAAGACGCCCGCCGACGCCCGTCCAGCGAAGCCGTCGCTGCTCGTGTCGCTTCAGGATCCACACACCACGTCGCCGTTCGTCCACGTGCAAGCCCAGCAGCGCATTCACTTCTCCACCACCGCTCCCGCGTACACGTTCACGGAGTGTGGCGGTGGCGGCGACAGTGGCGACAGCAACACGGACGACGATGAATATGTGTTCAGCTGCGTGTTCAGTGATTCCTTGATGACCGAGCTGGTTGAGGCGAAGAAGAAGAGAGACGAGGAAGAGAGGCGGAAGAAGGAGGAGGAGGAAGAGAAGAAGAGAGAAGAAGAGAGGAAGAAAAAGGAAGAGGAGGAGAGGGAGAAAGAGAGGAAACGAAAGGAGAAGGAAAACCAGATTCAAACCCTTCTCGAAACGTTCAAAACGCAAATGGCTGAGCTGCAGAAAAAGGCCGAAAAATGGGAAGGCCAGATGCAGTCGCGACTTTCGTCGATGTCGTCCCGTCTCACCACTCTCGCCTCCACCTGCTCCACCGCACTCCGCCAGGCGACGACGACGCAGACCCGTCTGCGCCGCCAGCTGGAGGAGAAGAAGAAACAACACAAGCGATATCTGCGCATTCGAGCCAGCGAGGCCTTCTGCTGCGTGGAGGGAAGTCTGGAGTTGGTGGAGCTGATGAAACTCCCTTCGATGAAACGCCGGTGCGTGACGAGTTGGAAGCCGAGGAGCGCTGAAGTGGTGGAGGAGGCCGTTCCGTTGACGTTGGATCTGTCTGTGCAGCGAGATTGCACAATTCGCGCCTATTTCTGCCACTCCACGAATACGAGTAGTTTTGAGTTCAGCCAGTTTTTGTCCCGTTTTTCGTCATCGTCGGTCACACGCAACGGCGTTCGCTTCTCGGTCGAGGTGGTGACGGACGCCGCGGCGACGCACGACCTCACGGTTCGCCTCCACGTGCTTCGTCCGCGGCTCCCGCCAAGTGACGTGGAGGGGTACTGCGCGCAGCAAGCGGTGGGAGAAGGAGGAGGCGTTTATGTGTAGAGCGCGCTGTGTGGGGGGTCCCACGTATTGGAGTGTGTGGTGTGTCCCGCGTGGCTCGTTCCCGCGGTGAAACGCCACGTGAAGGAGAACTGCGTGTTCATTCCAACCGTCCGCGACGTGAAGGCGTTTCTGACGAGATGGAGGGAAATGATGGAGGGTGTCGTGAAAGGGAGGGAAAAGGCGGAAGCGAGCGTGGCGGTGGGCGATGCGTGTTGGCACTGCGCCTGCAGTTTTATGGGGAGAAAGTGGAATGGCGTCAATACCGAGGAATTCTGTCAGCAGCTTCTGCGGACGATGAAGAGTGTTTGTGCGAAGAATGGAATGCCCGAAATCGCGTCGGTTTTCGATCGTGCCCAGCGCGAGGTGAAAGGAATGAGTGAGTTGTACGCGCTGTGTTCGAGCAAGGAGCTACGGAAGGCGGTGGCGAGGGATGTTGTGGTTGAGTTGGAGGCGAGAATGAAGAAGGAAGTGCGCTATGATCGCGTGATGCCGAATCCACAGGAGGGGAAGGAAAAGAAGCGAGAATCTCCGTTATCGGCATTAGAGGAAGAGGTTCACAAGGAGCTGCTTCGGTCAAAGGCGTTTGAGCTGGAAATGAACGAGTTGGGGAGGGAGCCGGAGCTGGACGTGTTGATGAATTCACTTGAGATTGCAGATAGTGATGTGTTCTATTAGTACTCCTCTTGTTTCTTTGACTCCACCGCTCATAGAATGGTTTCTCTCCTCGCGCATTTATTCCTTATTGCCGTCGCTTCTGCAAGCTATAGTAGATTCTGTGCTGTGTGTCCCATTTTGAATAGAATGCGGTGTATTTGAATCAACTTGCAATGAAGCGGGAAAGAGCGGTAATGGATGCTGCGATCGTTGACTCCCAGGCATTGTACGCAAGTCGTACATTTATGGCGATGAAGAAGGACATGTGGAGGAAATGTACCTCTCCGACATCTCCTTCTCTCAGCAGAACTGCTCCAGTCCTCTATTCACTGTCACGAAGAAGTAGCGTTTCTCATTTGACCCAAACCCTAGATTGACCGTGAACTCGCGCTCTGTCGTAGATGAGAGTCTTCTCGTTCTTTGCACTTCATCTGTAGATCAGACGACGTACGAAACTGTAATTCAGGCAATTGAGGTGACGATTGCCGACTTCGAGGCCTTGCGCCAAGATGGTATCGAGTGTAATGTGAGCAATGAGACTTTTTTCCCCGTCCCTATCGCGTAGCCTCCTCGGTTTCCCTCTTAGCACTAGAGACGTCGATTGTTACTACTCCACCGTCCCTGTGTTTGACGGATACAAGCACCTGATCGGAAGCACCATGAGCGTTGCAGTCGAGTACCGCGACGCGTCTATCGTGATCAATACCGTCGAAAACGACTATCAGAGCGCCAATGGCTGCAAGGTCATCACGCCAACGGAACCGCCAACAGAGGCACCCGAGGATCCGAGTGGGAGTTGAGGAGGGCTGCTGAGACGTAGGAACCACGATTATGAATGTAGTTGCTGCTATCTTGCTCTTTTTGCTGATTCTGTATCTCCTCATCAAGTGCGTTCTCAGCTACAAGGAGGACGCACAAGTGCTGAAGAAGGAGCCGGCTGTATCTCCGGTAGAAGTTGAGATGACGGGATCGGGAGCCCAGACCACGGAGCCGTAGACGATTGTTTGTTTGATATGCGCGTCTCTTCATCTTCGCGTCACTCATGTTGACAAGAACGCGCACACTCTCATAATCTAGAATGAATTCGGATTTCTTACGAGGGGATCTTGTGCAGCAGAAGGAGGAGAGCGTGGACCGGGAAGCGTACGGCACCACTTTCCTGAAAGCCGTGGTGTGGATTCTCGATGTTACACAGCATATCATTGTGGGAGTCATGTGGGCGTCCGTTCTGTACACCGTCCTGTACTCAACGGGCGTAATCGAGTACCTGTCTCATTTTGGGAGCTCGTTCCGGTATCTGAGAGGAAACACGCCGCTCACGTCAAAGCGGGCAGTAGCGACCATGATAGGAGGGTATGTCGTGAGTCTCCCCGTTCTCCAATACATCATGAAGGAACGAAAGCCCGTCGCTTTTCCTCGCTTCATGGTGATTCACAACCTGTTTCTGATGATCGCGTCGGGCTGCCTGTCCCTGGGCATCAGCTACTTCGTCGTGCAGGACATTTTTCGCAACGGGTTTTACCACTCCATCTGTTCTGCCGAAGTGCACGACAATCCCTACTTGCACCTCTTCTACTACATCAACTATCTTCTGAAGTTCTACGAGTTCCTCGACACCTACATCATCATTCTGAAGAAGAAGCCCGTCATTTTCCTTCACTGGTATCATCACGCGATCACCGCGCTGTTGACCTATATCCAGCAGAACGACTACACCCCGGTGCAGTGGGTTCCCATCGTCATGAATCTGGTCGTGCATGTGGTGATGTACTCCTACTACCTCCTGTCCTCCTTCCATTTCAAGGTGTGGTGGAAGCGGTACTTGACGCTGTTTCAGATTGCGCAGTTCGTTGTTGATTTGGCGGTCTGCGTGTACTGCACCATTCGACTCTACGACGAGCCGAAGTCATGCGTGGGGACTACGCGTGCTGCCTATTCGGGTGTGGGCATCATCGGCTCCTATTTCCTCCTGTTCCTCCGCTTTTACGCATTGAACTACAAGAAGAAAGATAAAGTAGAATAGAATTGCTTTTCCGTGTTGCTTGGTACCAAAGAATCCATTCCCTCACTCGACGACCAGTCATTGTTTTGTTCGTTACAGGGAATCAAAGAACTTGGTGTAGCCCATTCATTCCCATCGTTGAGGGTGTAGGAATATGAGCGCAGAACCGTCTTCAGAGCAGGGAGGCGACAATGACCTTCTTCTTTGCTTCTTCTTGAACGAAGCGTTTCCGGTCGATAGCCAGGAGCTTCCTCCGCTCATCTACGCTGTTACGGTTGCAGATAGTGTAAGTGCTGTGGTATTCCAGTAAGCCCGCTAGTCCCTTCTCTCTGAATGTTCTTATTGCACCGCCAATGGGTCGCAGAAATGGTTGAATAGAAGCAAAATGACGTGGAGAATCCCACGTGATGTGTATCAGGTGTTCTCGCGAAAATGAAATCACCCATAGCAAACACTCGACGACAAGACAGGAATTATCGCGGTGAACGTCTTCAAGAAGGAGGACGGCGAAGAGAGCGAGCTGGATCCCTCGAAAGCGTTCTTTGCGTTCAACATTGCGTTTCCGGCAGTTGAGGATTCCATTAACTGGGACAATCTCTTCGAGGCCGAAGTGAACGAGTATCGGGTTCACTTCCACACCCATCTTCAGCCCTGCTATTCCTCCTTTGGGGGTTGTTGTTGTCGCGAGTAATGATAAGTAGAAGTTGAAGAGAAGAAGGAAGATGACATCTACGTGCTAGCCGCTCCCGGTGCATATAACTCCTCTCCTTCCTTCGATTACGAATTCCAAGTCACAGTGGACGCGCTCGAGAACTGGGACCACCTTAAAGAGCATCTTCAGGAGGTCAATCGTGAGTCCGGTTGGTATGGAGTTGCAGCGTGATGGTCAGACAACTACTCGCTCTTCTGCAGGTTCAACCGCGTGTACCGCTCGTTAGCAAGAAGTGATTTCAATGCGGACGCTCCCTTGCTCCAACTCTCTCCGATTCATTTCCGTTCTTCGATCCACGTGCTCGCCTCCTACTTCCATTCGTTGGAGCCTCCACTCATCGAATTGCACGATTCGAAGAGTCCCTCTTCTTCCTCTCTTTCACCGTAGATGAAACGCTGGCGTCCTTTGTGCCGGACTTTGAGCGTTTTGCCTTGAACTTGGCGTGCTGCCCGAATGACGACAGAGTTGCGTCCGATGGGAGAACGATTCGCCTGAACGATACGGTGGAAATCAACGATCTGTTTGACGATGTGCAGTACTGCTACGCCGTGTGTGACGGAATCGGTAGTGATGGACCACCTACGTGAGTTGTAGTGGATGATTCGGTGTTGCTGCGCGTGACGCTGTCGATCCGAAAGATCAGTCCGGAGACGAAGACGACAGAGTCCGTAATCGTGCACGCGCCGGAGGAGACGAGTAATGCAATGTCCATGTCGATGGAGGTGAACGTGCTGAAGAGGAAGATAAAGAATTTGGTGAGAGAGCGCACCCTCGGTGATCATTAGGAGGAGTTCAATGCGGAGACGATGAAGCACTACGAGAAGGAGCTGGAAGCAAAGCAGCGAGTGATCTACCAGCTGACGCAAGCAAACCGTGAGTTCGAGACGCTGTGCCTGAATGGAATGGGGAGTGATAGCGAAAGCGAATTGGCGAAGTTGAAGAACGAGAACGTGGCACTGAAGGCGAGAGTGAAGGAGCTGGAAGAGGAGAATGCGCAGCTGCAGAAGGAGAAGGACGAGATTCGGTAACAGTGTTTGAAAGCGATGACGCGTAGAGAGGTGATGGTGAGAATGTGTACTACTGAACAGGAGTAATCCGTTGTTTGTTCGAATTCATTGCCGTGGTGAGCCCACTCACCGTTCAAATCAGTCATTTCCATTCAACAGAGTGTGTTTTCATCAGTGAGCATCGCCATCGGCAACGGTGCACTTCAAAGGCGGAGTTCTCATCTTTCTTTCTTCCTCCGTTTCCCAATGCTGAAGTTCCTTTCCGTGCTCTTTCTTTGTGTCATTACACCCATAACAGCCATCGAAGCAGAGAACTATACGTATACGGAGTAGGCATTGGACTGTGCGGATTACGGTCAGTTCCTCTATCTTCCTGGGAGAAAAGAAAACGAACATATACTACATCAGTGAGTTTTCGAATGTCTGTTATGAGAACGGGAAGTTCTTCTTGTTCGGCCATGCCGGAAGCGATATCAATCGGATCGGTTCTGTCATAACCCGTGCTGGTATGGAGCAGGTCGAGGACCTCACCGTTAGGATACGATTACCACGTCAAGGAAGCGTTGAAGTTTAGCGAAGATCCACTCTTAAAAGACGCGTCCAGAAAGAACGCGGTTGGTGTTTTCATGGGAGCGGTTTCCACGGAGTTCTTCCAGCCTTACCGCCTCTTCAATGCTCTTGTGTATCTCCAACGCAATGGCGTATCAACACACGAAGTGGCGCATTGAATTTTGTGGTGAAAAGTAGATATCGGTTGTGTTTCTCGAAACGGCGAAGAGAGTCACCAAGTACTCGAGCATTGTGTTCAAGACATATACGGGATTGATCACTTCCTATATTGGTAAGAACTTACGTATCCGTTCGCTCGATTCGTTCTGTATGCAGCAAATGGTGCGCGTTCGCCTTCCCAGTGACGCGTAGATTTTCATATCACCCCGCGAAGGCGTGAAGGATGTGATTTACCAGATGGACACCATCTACCTTCGCAAGATGGCTTACCAAGGGAAGCCAGTTTATCCGATCGAGCAGAGAGACCCCACCATTTTAGTAAACATCAGAACTGAGTCCCCCAAGTGGGAATCAGCTGATCCTGTGAAGAGCTTCTTTAACGTCATTCACAAAGTGGGCTCTGTTTTGGGCATGTCAGAAATAGGCGGCAGGCCGTACGAAGTTTGTGACATTTGGAGAGATGGAGGGAGAAGACATCGTGAGAGAGTTGAAGAATACGGACATTATGGTCACCACATACGGAGAGGATTCGGTCTTTTTGTTTTTTATGGTCCCTTATTCCGTGTTCGTTGAGGTCCAACCGGACTACTTCCACGACTCGACGACGAGCATCATCGCGTACGCGGCGGACATCTACCCGGTAATCCTACGCGACGTGTACTCCAAGGTGCCGAGTGTGTGTGCGGTGAGGGATGATGTGGTGGAGAGCGAGAAGGAGCCGTGTCATTCGCGTTTATTGAGTCGCGACATTGTGTTCGATGTGAAGAGCATGACGCAAGCGATGCAACAAGCACTGTACTACCTGAACAACTACAAGATGAAGCCAGTGAAGTATTGCCGTGTTTGTTCAACACACTCAACAGAGATGAAGTCAGTGAAGTATTAGCGTATTCAACAAACCCACAAGAACTGAAGCGACTGCACGCGATCCCGTACCTCCTCGTCCTCCTCCATCGACCGACCATTCCGACTCAGCACCAACAGTCCGCCGACAGCCGGGTCCGTCTTCATCGGCAATCTACCTCTCAACTGCGCCGCTTCCATACGCGTCCACCACCGAGTAGTACCGCAGCACGCTCTCCGAGTGCACCTCCTCGTACTTCTCCAGCTCGGCGCCCTGGAACACGATCAGCGTGCCCTGAGGCAAATAGGAACCCATGTGTTCGTGAAGGATGTTCTGCACGCGTCATCAGGATATCACAAACAGAAACTCCACGCGACACGGACCGTTCAACACGACCACGCCTCGCTTCAGCGGCACAGTGCGACCCTCCTTCTGGAATGGGTGAACAAGGTAGTTCTTCAGATACGCACAGGTGTGCGTGCTGGCACTGCCTCTTCTACTCCTCACACACTCGCCCGATTCCGACTCCATCTTGTCCAGAACCTGCTGCGTGTTCTCCAGCCACTTCACCGTGCGGTGCGCACTACTTCTCATTTCCCGCCATCTCGCGCACATCATGTTCGTGTCGTGGAACTGCACGACGGAGGACCGACACAGCTTCGGCAGCACTCCCGAAACCCTCCCGTTTTCGTACAGAATGCACTCTACGCCTCACGCCCTCTCGCCACACACACTCCTCTTCGCCACATACTTGCTCAGAAAGGCGATCGACGCCTCGTTGTAGTCGTCGTCCATCGCTCGCGTGTGCACCAGCGTCAGCGCCCCGTCCCGACTCCTCACTACACCTCAACTCCTGCGCCTTGTCCCACGCACACGGAATGGACTCAGAAACGTGGTTTTGAAGAGAACCGTTCCGTTGTAGGGGCCTGTGAGAAGGTTCTTGTTCCACTCGTCGTCATCCGCCGAGCGCACCGAGTGTTTGTTGCCCCAGTTGCCCTCGCTCCCCGTCTGGTGGACGGCGATCACTACACCTCATTCCCGCCAACTCGCGCTCACGCCCCTCGCTCATGTCCACAACGCTCACATCCCCGCGGGAGTAGCAGTAGTGGAAGATGTAGGAATCGATCATGTCGCGACCCACCACCACGGAGGACAGAAAGTCGCTCGAAAAGGTGGACTCCGTGAAGAGGAAGTAGTCCATAGCGAGTCCCATGAACTGCTCGTTCTGCCAGAAATAGTGGCGAATTTGCTGGAGCGGGATCTCCTCCACGGAGCTGTATTCAGAGAAATTGATATTGGTTCGTCTCCCGACGAGAAGGAGGGAAGAGCGCAACTCTCCCGCCAACTGCTTCTCCTTGACGAACGATAACACTTCTTCGGTCCGAGGATCGAGAAGGATGTCGGCGTTCACGTAGCCGTAGAACTCACACTCTAGAGGAGACATGCCGTCGCGCACAGTGAACAGAGCGTGGAGAATGGAAGTGAAGAATGGGAAACCATAGGGGTTTGTTCTATACGTGATCACCGCCACACGCGCGTACTTTACATTCTGCAAAGAATAAATGCCGTGCATGTCACAAAAGTGAATGAAATCGTTGTCGGAAGTGATGACGATGGGAAAAACATCGCTTCCAAGGTTCTTCAGGGATAGGATGGTGTTGTAGTGGATCTGACGCTTCTTTTCCGACTATACATGAGCCCCCGTTGCCGTTCAAACAGAAGGAGATCCCATTGTCGTTGCAATGCACAGTTTGTATTTCCTTGGGTTCCTACAATCGAATCTGAAAACGAATCCTACGCGTAGATGGGATCGCTGATCTTGGGGTAGATTCTCCTGTTCTCCCTTCTCACATACTTCAGGGTGATTGTCTAGCGGTGAGAGGGGCCACAACGGAGAGAGCTACCATGGATGTGGTGAAGACGAGAATCGCGACAAGGCTCAGTACCCGGCATAACACTCTCCGCCGCCCCAACATTCTCGCCCTTTCGATTCAGAAATGGGGAGTGACGTGGGATCCCACGAATTCTCCTCCACCCACTCTCTCAATTCACGACTCATCCAACAAACAGGCGAGAAACCCCAGTCTCACTTCATGGTTGCCACCATATC